>VZSF01008383.1:423883-449225 GCA_013398295.1 Chionis minor
GGGGGGGGGGCGGGGCTGGCGTCTGGCGTTGCGAGGTTCGCTACTGGGTTGCCTGAAGTAATACGTCTTCAAAAAGCCTTTCTGTGGGCCTTACGTTAGGCTGTTGGCTTTTGTTTTGTTGTTAAATTCGGATTCAGTAGCTGTTATATAAAGGGTCTCAGCTTGCGAAGTCTATACCAGGCAAATCCTTGTCTTCAAGCAGAATTGATATGCTTGTGTGGCATATGTGATCCTGAATTTTCAAGTCTTGAGAATGCCACACTTCATATAGTAAAAGTGGTTGTAGAAGAAGTGGCACTAAACTACTTGCATTTAAGTACTTCTCCGTCTTCTGAAAAAATTCTTTTGTGCTGAGCACTAAATAAACACTTCAGTAGCCAAATCCTTCTTCCAGAATAGTTCAGCCTTAATCTGCTTTCAGGCTTCTAAATGGATTTTGTCATCGCAGCTCACAAAACGTGGGCTCTCTGGATCTGAGCTAGTCTCCCTGTCCTAATTACATAGCCAGAGTTGTTTTAGTCCTTCCAAAAGCTATAGTGACCCAAGGCCTGTGAGAAATCACGCTGTCCCAGTTGGTCTGCGAAGGACTTCTTGCTCTTTGAGAATATTGTGGTCCGAGGCAGGTGCAGCTTGTGCAGCTTGCACTTTTCTTGCCTGTATTTGGAGTTTTTACTGGTGTAGCTGCAGTGGTTGTTGAAAGCTGTATCCCAGCTGTGTGTTTAATTTTTGGTTTCGATTAAAATTAGCAAATCCTTAACAAAGGAGAAGAAAAAGTGGCTCATAGCAGCTTTGGGAAATAAAATATCTTTAAAAAGCAGTTTTCTGTTCACTCATCAATAATTTTTATGCATTTTATGGTAGGTATGCAGTATGCATTTTGTCTCTGGTGCAAATAAACAAGTGAGTGTAAAAAAACCTTTTCCTGAGAGCATAACCTAAATTACAGAATAATTTACTTTAGAAAGGACTTCAGTGAGTCATCTAGTCCAGCTTTCTGCTCAGAGCAGGTCCCACTTAAAACTGAATGAGGCTGCTGACCACCTTTTCCAGTTGGGTTCCAAAAATTTCTCATGATGGGAGACTCCTTGGTTTCCCAGCACAATGGATCCAGCACGTAAACAGTCGCACTGGGAAAATGTTTCCCCTTAGATCCAACTGAAGTTAATCCTCTTGCATTTTGTTGGTGTTGTCCTCTCTTGTTTTCACTGTGTTCCTGAGGTGAATGTGTTGCTGTCTTAGTTGTAAGACACTCTTATCAGTGCCATACTTTTCAGGTTTTTCAAACTGTTGTTCCCAATGTGTTTTCTGCCTGTTATCTGGAAATCAATTTTTATTTCTAGACTAGGGGAGGAAAAGAGGGCTGTCTTTGAGAAAGATTTGCTGATTTGGGGAACTTGTCTTTTTCCTATACACCAAAAACAAAGAGTCTTTAGAAAGGGGTGTATGCACACGCGATTTAAAGGATTTAAAACAATCCGTAAATGCCATTTATCTAAGAACTGTTACTGGCAACAAAGCCGATTTTCGGCACCTAGCGCCCACTTTAGTAGCCAGACAACCCAGCTGTCTGGCCTAGTTAAACCTCTCGCAGCCTGTCTGTTTCAAAATTCTTTCTTTAAGCTACAGTTTAGAAATGAAGTATATTCAGGAGTTGTGTCACTTCAACTGCTAACCTACTTTGTAACCTGAAGTATCCTTTTTAACTGGTAGTTTTTCTGCCCTCTTCTTTTGTTGTTGTTATTTGTTAACCAAAAATGCCTGTGCTGAATTTATTTTGGGTGGGGGAGCGGAGGTGTCATTCAGCTTTCAGGAACTGTCTGTTTAAATTGTTACGATAACCTCGGGGGATGAGTTGGGAAAAGGTTGTGTGTGATCTGTGCAATTATGGCAAGTCTCTTGTTGGTGGCAAATGTTATCTACAGTGATACCTTCCTGATAGGACTTATATACACTTAATTTCTTTCTTCTTATATAGGAATGAGCTTTCAGTAGACAAAACTAAAAAGAAGAAAAGAAGAGAACTGACCGAGGAACAGAAGCAAGAAATTAAAGATGCCTTTGAGTTGTTTGATACAGACAAAGATAGAGCAATAAATTATCATGAATTAAAGGTAAAAGGTTTTTTTTCCCTTTAAACAATTTTATGACAGATCATATGTATGTGTTTCTTAGTGAGTTTTTGAGATGTTGGCTGTGTCTTTAAAGAGTGCTCCACATTCAAGATTTCTTGCTGGGCTAAAGGAGTGAGGATATTCGGGGCCGGGGAGGGAAGGAAATACAGCATTGGTGTAAGAATGAGTGTTTCTTCTCACACTATAGCATCCTGCATAACACAGGTCTAGATGATGCCCAGGGCTTAGCTTGGGCAGATGACTAGATAGGAAAAGCTCTTGAAAAGCTGTTTGTTTCTTTTTAAAGATACTATATAATCTAATTCTTAATGTTGGGGAAATCCACAGGTTTCACATACTTAGATAAAAGGTATAAATCAAACTTTTAGAACTGTTGACCACAAGACAGAGCTTATCCACTTGCATTTTTCATCAGGGGGCCTATGGATTGTAGGAGTGAGGTATGCTATTTGCTGTGCAGATGGGAAGCTCAGTAATTTCCCTTCCCCATGAGGGCTTCTCCTGTTGATAGCTATCGTCAAATGGAGGTTACTGTGGCAGTCTTTACTAGTGAGTCCTCCCATCTCAAAGTCTCTAGTAGTAGTACATGAAGTTTATTAAAGTGTCTTTTATGAATTTTTATAAACCTTTTATGAATTTTTGTTCTAATTATACTGCATCAAGAGCAAAAAGCAGCTTTGGAGAGGCCAGTGTTTCTGTCGCATATTGAGTGGAATTCTTTTGGGGAGGAACACCTAATCCAGCCTGCTGACTGCATATTCTGGCTCTACCACGTAATTCAAAGAGTGGGGGGAGGGAAAGACTTATTTTTACTGTAATTGTTACAGGAATGCCTTAGGTATAGTGACTTCCTTGTCGTTATTACAAAGCTTGGGTATTTTGTCTTTGCTGGAAGCCACAGTGAGTGGGGTAAGACTGTTCTGGGACTGTTGATACACTTTTTCCAGTTATGGTATGCTTTGAATTCCCAACTGTCATCGTTATTTGCAAAGTTGTTTCTTAGCTGTCTAATTAAATATTATGCCCCTGAAGATAATGCTATGGAAAAAGTAAAGAAAAGAA
Organism: Chionis minor; assembly: GCA_013398295.1. Taxonomy (NCBI): domain Eukaryota; kingdom Metazoa; phylum Chordata; class Aves; order Charadriiformes; family Chionidae; genus Chionis; species Chionis minor. Next base: position 427,078 of record VZSF01008383.1, read on the forward strand.
CTATCTCCTTCCTACAAAATCAGCATACAGCATAGATTGTTTTGAATAGCTACATATGACAAGATTGTGTTTTTCCACTTTTGGTTTAGTGTATGTTCATCAATTCGGAGGAGGTCAAGGTAGTGTGTGCTGAGATATTTCCAGCTGAAAGGGGAAACTAAATGTGCACACCTAACCTAATGGAAAAATAAAAAGTATGTTGTTCACTGGAAAAGCTGTGAAGTCACTTGTAAGTGGATTTGTAAACCCATGAACACATACACACTTAGTATGAATACTGAAGAAGAATAATTTGAAGAATGATTTTAAGTGTTATCTTTGAAAAAGCATCAGTATTTGAAGTGGTTTTTTGGCATTGAGGAAAAAAATAAGTCTACTTGTTTTAAGAGGCATTTGGTCCAGTCTGTAAAATCACTGAAAATGCACAGGCTAATTTTTCACTGTACCTTGATGTTCCATTTGCTATTAGTAATTTTAAGTGATTCTTATATCCAACGCATTTTTCCTTTTATTACTTTTATTTATTATTGTTGCTAAAGCACTGATACACACCTTCTTTCTTGGGCAAGAAGGTAATTACTGGAAATAAAAAGAATCTGTTAAATAGCTATTTTAATCTTCATATATGGTTGCACTTCCATTTTATTCCAAAAGGTGGCAATGAGAGCCTTGGGTTTTGATGTGAAAAAAGCAGATGTACTGAAAATACTTAAAGATTATGATCGAGAAGCGACAGGCAAGATCACCTTTGAAGATTTTAATGAAGTTGGTATGTGTTTGATTGTGTACCTTTAGCGAAATTTAGCCTATAGTCGCAATTACAATTTGGAAGCAGTGCTTTGTGTACTTTTTCCGTTCTCTAGTGCTATTAAGAAATAGAAGTGGGAGATTTAATTTCATATTTTTCTTGATAAAAGTCAATAATGGAAGAAAATAAATCTTTGTATTCTGAATACTCAGTTTGATATGTAGAGATGAATGATAGCCACAGTATAAAAGGAAATAGAGTATACACAGTCCTAATCTTTTTCAAACTTGCACAAAGGAATAAGTGCTAACTTAAAATGCAGATATTCTTGTGTTGTTTATGAATTTTAAAAGATTCTCCTTCCTGCTGTGGAAAAGTATTTGGCACTGAATTTCATGGGAATGCGTGTGTACGCAGCCAAACTGTAAACTGAATGCAGACTTAATATATAACAAAGATAAGAGGAATTGAAGCAGATGTTAAATATTGTACTTGAAGGATTCTCAGCGGTTGATAAAACCAATGGAATTTCATTAGGCTGTTTCATCTGACGATTGTGTATTGAACAGTTTGACATACTTTGAGTATGTAGTGATCTGCAGAATTTTTAAAGATCGGTGTTTTAAGTTACTTTGAGGATTTTTTGGTTGTTACACATAAATTATACTTTTGCGTACATTTTGTGTTTACCAAAAAAATAAGCTGTGTGGGATTTCTCCATGTATGGCTTTATCTCTCTATTTCGTTATTCTAGTCCACATGTTCAAATACACGTGATCAGTCCTAATTTATTTAAAAAAATACAGTGAGAGTATTGATTTAGTAACAATAATAATATTCTAATTGCATTATTATACTATAATATTATATTATTAAATGCACTGTAATTACTAAATAATTCTTTCTTAATTCCTGATGTGCAGTCCTGTAATTTGTTCCTTGTTTCCTGGTTCTGTCCTGGCTATCAACACAGGCAGTCAATAAGTGCTGTGAGAAGCTAGGAAAATTCTTGTAGAAAGCACAATATATACTTGGAAGGTAATCAAGCCTGTCCCACAACTTGAATCGGACTTGAGTGCTGCTGTGATGCAATATGACCTTGACACAGAATTACATGTGATACCACTTCTAGCAGAAAGATCAGAGTTAGAAAAAAATAGGTTACAGAAGCTTTAATTGTGAAGAGCTGCTGAATATAACTAAGCAATTCTTGAGCCATCATTTTTTCATAATTTAATGTTATTTATGGTTTTAAACATAGGAATGACCCATCTGAAATGTATAAAGATGCAACTACATTTTGTCTTACTTTGTACAATGGTGTTACTTGTAGTATTTAGGGACTTAGTGTTCTTCAACTAACCTTGCAGATGTCTTTTGCCAGAAAAGGCAGAATTTTTCAAAAGATTTAATGCTGTCATGTGGCGTAGTTGTTTTCAATGAAAATACTTCAATTTAGTAGAAATTTGAGGTATTTATGTAGACATACAAACTTTGTCGCTGTAGTGAGCTTATATGAGCTTGGATCTCACTTTTTCCTGTCAAGTTCACTCAGCCAGAGCAGGCATTCCATCTGCAGACAGTAGCAGGTGTTAAGTGGTTCTCCGTGCACAAACGAGGTTGATGCGTTTTTAATGGCTTGATGAAAGTCATAAATAGCAAGCCCTGTAATACAAGACTAGCAGGTACAAAGATGTGAAGATATTTATGGCTAGTTCCAGAAAAGTCTGAAATGATTACGAGAAAAATATTTGTGGCAAGCTTGTCTTCTCTGTTGCAGAAACTGACAAATGGTTGTGATAAAAGGAATAACAAAGACTGATTAATCCTCTCAGAATTAATACCTTGTGGTTCATAGCAATGTCCTTTTCATAACCCCTCAGCTTAGTTTTTTTGGTTTTTTGTTAGTGTGGTTTTGTCTCTAAAAGAGAGGTTCCGTGTGTTTTTTATTACTTAGTGTGTCAATGTTCTCTCCAAGTCAAAATTCCATCCTGATCAAAACATATTAAAAAAAAAATCATGTCTGCATCTGTCAGAGATGATGTTTTTGCTGAAAGGTAAGTTTGGAACAGAGTAGGCATGTGTATACTTTTAATTCCTGTTGAAAAGTGTGTTGAAAGCATGAGCGTGTCTAAATTGCCATGTAGCTTTCCACTGCGACAGGTTTGTCCCAAAGAGAAACTCAGCTTGGGGAAAGAGAGATGATAAAGACAGGTCATATAACAGCCAAACAAATATGCACGTTGAATTGAAATACATAAAAATGAAAGACTGGGTGGAGTCAGAAATGTGTGTTCGTCATGTTGCCTCAGTCTGCAAAGGCAATTCTGAGTTCGCCCTTCAGAATCTTTTAGTCTAACCTAAGTATCCTTCTTACAGTGACAGACTGGATATTGGACAGAGACCCACAAGAAGAAATACTCAAGGCATTCAAATTGTTTGATGATGATGACTCTGGTAAAATAAGTCTGAGAAACCTGCGTCGGGTTGCTAGAGAATTGGGTGAAAACATGTCTGATGAAGAACTACGAGCTATGATTGAAGAATTTGATAAGGATGGAGATGGAGAAAGTATGTGTTAGCAAACGAAAGTCCATCCAGTCTGTTCTATGTTTTCTCCCCTTTTTAAATGTATTGTGAAAATGTCCTCTTTGGTATCCTTATGTATATATCTTTCAGCGCACATGTAATTTAGCCTATAACTAATGGAAGTTGTTTTTGACAGCTACTAGTCCTGGAAACACACCTTGGAGTGTAAAAATCAAGTTGATTTCTCAGGTTGATTCACCACTCACTAACTTTTATTCAACCGATGTCTATTAAGAGACTGGTGAAAGCGTAGTTGAAGATGGAAGTAATTGAACGGGCACATGAGAGATACCATGTACATACATTACATCAGGGTTTTTTTTCCTAAATCATTAAAAAGATTAAAGTGCTAAGAGAAGCTCTTTTGATCGCCTAGTCAATATTTCTTAAGTGGTGATGTGTCACTGTTGCAATTTCAGGGTTTTAGTCAGATATGGAGTATGCCGCTCATATAAATCATGCTGGATGTACCCTGGGTCTTGCAGGATCAGCTTGGATGGGTCTTTAACGTACTTCTGAACTTCAGAGTGCCGAGGAATGCAGTGTGAAAAATGGCTCAAGGCAATTGAAAAGGTCTATACAGAGCAGACTGCAGATGGGATTTATTAACCAGATGAAAAATGAATTAACAAATCCAGTTTGATAATATGCTTATTAAATCTTCTTGAGCATTGAAATTTTGACTTTCTTTTTTTTTTTAAAATTTCAATTACTTGAAAACACATTTGTGTTTATACCAGAAATCTCAATGCCTGAATTTCAGGGACCACTCACTTGAGACTATGTATGTAAACACTGCATTTTTAACAGTAATCGAAACCTATTTCTGAGTTTTTCTTTCAGGACGGTGACTCATGTCTGAGATTTCACTAGCAGTTCACCAACTTTTCCAGTTACATTAGCATTTCTGTTTGTGGGCCACTGCATCTGTTGGACTCAAAACTCTCACTACTAGTGGAAAAAAAAAATTGTGGTGTTGTCAGCCTTGTCACAGACACTCCTCCCCTGTATACTGTTTGAGATAGATGGTATTCCACACTCAGGAATACAATTACTCAAGGACTGAAGCAACCCCCTTTCTTTCAAGAGGAAGAGCAGGACATGTTAAGCATGGTCAGCGGTGAGGAAATGTGAACCTTTTGTTCCATTGTAGCAGTGTAAATAGACAAAGATAGGGAAAGGTTGCTGATTCAACTGCTAGAAGAGTGTTAATGTTGACACTGTTACTACTAAAGTAAGGGTTGAGAAAAGTTCATGATTTCTTTTTTGTTGGAGCTGTTGCTTTCTGATAGCTTTCTGTGGTCTGAGGCCATGGTTCCTTAATAAATCCATACTTCATAATTCTGCTCTTCCGCCACACTCCCAGCTATGTCCTCCCATCCATTTCTTGCACTGGCAGTATCTGATCCCACAGGTGAGATGTTTAAGGGAGCTAAGCCAGGGAATAACTATTCATTTATGGGTTTAAATGTTATTTTTCTTGCTGCTTAGGTCCCTGAACAGTCTCACTGCTCCATCAGATTTTCTTGAAGCTGCATCCTGAGAAAATAGATTTTGTTTGTTCTCAGTGTTTCGTGTAGGATAATTGAAGCAGGTCAGTATAGTGAAAGCTGCAAATCCTCTTTTCGGGCACCTCTCTGTGTGCAGTGACACACAGGATTGCACTGTGAATTCCAGTAGGCAATGGGATACCTATTTACTACTTTTTCAGTAGCTGCATAGGAGGCAAGGAATGATGTCTGTTTTCTTAATCCATTAGATTGCTAGTCTAGGTAGTTACTTTAATTTTGAGCTTGGTTTGCTTTTAGAAAGGAAGAGTTCTAAGGACATTGCATTGCTAGCTGTACTCTCTTTTTTTTTTTCNGCTATAGAGGTGAGCAAGAGTAGAAGTCCTCTGCAAGTTCTGGGTTGCTGTCCTAGAGCTGCCAGCTGAGATGTCAGAATCATGGATGGTTTTCTGTCATGTGGCTGTTTGGTCACTACAAATGCAATGTAGACCATTAGCTCCTTTTGGGAAGGCTACTGAGTCATAATAATGTGGAGTCAGTGCTATGTATTTTAATTCAAATTGATCAGCCAAGAGTGGGTGTCTCAGTTTCTTCTTAGTCATTCATCCATTTGTTCCCTTTGTTAGAGCAGTCAAGAATGAGATCGAATGTGGAGACTGACAGCATAATGTTTGTACATGGTGCTGTTTATCCTTAAGTTTCTGTGTGTTTTGTGTTCTTGAAAGAAAACTGATGCTGTTTCTAGCTTTTTAAGATTCATTCTGAAAACGTAAATAATCCTGTGAATCACTGTTCCATTTATCTTCAAACATCTGGGTCATGTAGCAAAATCTTTGTCATCTATTTCTCTTTCTTTTCTTGCCAAGAAAAAAAAATATCCGAAGCTATTAGTTGGTAGCATCTTTAATTGATAGTTCAAATATAAGAATAACACCACTTACGGTTTTACACCCTTCTTACATTTGAGAGATTGTTTTTCTTATAGTGAAATAAGGTCTGTTGTATGGTACCCAGGCCACTTGGAACCCTTGTGTTTCTAGCAAGACTGTTGGGCTATACTGGTACGCTGTACATAAGTTGCTTTAAAAGAAAGTATTTTTGACATATCTCTGTCTGCCTTAAAAATGTAAATAGTCATATTTTCTTATTCCTGGTCTTAGGACTAGCTTCTGTTTTGGAATATGACTATTTTTAGAAACTCCATGCTATCAGTTGATGTCACTTCTGTCTTGTGTAGATTCGTCTGTAGGAAACACAATTCAGTCTGAGGTCTCAGATTTTGGCAAGGAATTAGGAATAAAAACCCCAAAAAAACCAACCAACCTCCACTGAAATAATATGCATCTTTAACTCTCCAGAGTCCAAATTAACATTTTCATCATATTAGCTGTGATACTAGTTCATTCTTTTATGATCACTTACATGGTGGAATTGAGGGGAATCTGGTGCTAGGGAAGGGAATTGTTTCTGATTTCATTGTGCTTAACTTGTGAAGAGATCCTAAATCTGAGGATTAACCAGGATTACCTGGGTTACTCGGAATTTCAACTACGCTTCTCTTTGCAGTTTGTTTGAATGTTAGAAATCTGTCATTATAATACTGTATTTCCATTTTGGAACATTGTTTAACAAAGATGTTCTAAATCGGAGGATGTTTTGGGGAGGACGTCTGTATTTGTGCTGTTCCTGTGATAAAGCTGTGGAAATGCTTTTCAGACTCATACAGCTAATATAGTGCTTATGTGTAGTAGAAAATGATATAGCTATATGATGAACTGATATTTCAGAGTGTAGGGTCCTAAGCTAGACTATATCTACTTGTTTCATACTTTTTTTGAAATGGGTTGCAACAGGGCAGACTTCGGTTTATTCTTTAATTCTTTAACGTAGTGGAATTTGTTTAATTTTCTTGTAGCTGTAAATGTAGCTCTTACTGTGCAGCCCTTTGTTCAGGAATAGCTTGGGCACGTTGGCTGGGACAGATAATTGTCAGTTAGAATTCTTCATACGTGTCTGGTCTTTGCCATGCCACTGACTTATTCTAATCATTCCTCGCTACAGTAATTAGTTGTAGAGTGAACGTGTTCATTGGTTAACTCTTACATTGGCTCTGCTTTAACATATGAGCAAGGTCAATAGCTCAGGTATAATTGCAGCAAAATAATTAATGACTGCTAATTAATTTATTATTATGTCTTAATTTCTTCAAGTACGTTTGTGTAAAATTTCTGTTAATTATAACAAGAATGAAGAAAGTTCAGATGGGGAAAAGCTTGTCAAAAGTCCATTTTTATTCTAGCTAATTTATGGAATCATTAGTAAACGATCTTAAAATTCATTTTGCGCTTGGCAAGTGTTACAGGTTTGAGGGAGAGAGAGGAATACCGTGGTTTGGGGTGGGAGGAGAGGGGGTTGGACATAAACGTCTGATTGATGATTCTGAGAATAAACCCAAATTTGATCATAACTGGAACTGCAGCATTGTTGCTCGAGAAGCACTTGTTTAATAAAATTTTAACATTAAACACTTAAACATTTTTATAAATCTTTAAAAATCATAATAATAAAGTATTATGTTTTGCATAGCCATATTTTTACATGCTTTTCTCAGGCTTTTTTTTTCTATCTTAAGTTTTACTTTCAGAGTATTTTTACTTTCATAATTAGAAATAATAGTCTGTTATATGTGAGCTAGATTCTGGCTTAAGTATCCCACACAATTAAACTTGTATTCTGACTTTTCCTTTTACATGGGGGGGTGTAGGGTGTGTAAGTGCAAAATCTCTGTTCTGGAAGCAAAAATATCCAAACTTGTAAACCCTGATTGTAATGGCTCAGACACAATGAATACTGACTAGGAAACCTTCAAGTAAAAGTATAATACAGAAATGCTTTATTTTCTTTTATGGTTTATGAATGCTTGCTGTTTGTCTAATGATTTTTTTCTTTTTCTACAGTCAATCAAGAAGAGTTCATTGCTATTATGACTGGAGATATTTAGCATCAGAAGAAAAGAAGTGAACTCAGCACAAAATGGGGGGATCATTGACAGCTTCCATTGCAATGTTTTGTACTTCCATTCATTTCTGTAGCTGGAGTCATGCAGAAAATTAGTTTCCTCACAGGACCAAAATAAAGACAGGTTATATGCACTGATAGTTCAGTATTTTGTATCATTAAATACTACCACTAGAATAATTGATATATCCTTTTAGAACAAGTAAGTAATGCTGCGTTTCAGAATGTTTGAGTACTCATTTGTAAAATAGCTTTGTATAGGATTTCTAAATTGTATCATATTACAAGAACCTCTTGAGGTTGACTTTGTGTTAGCATTAGCCGTGGCCTTAGTTTTGATACATAAGGTTTGACAAACTTCCATTTTAATAAAATGTTCTTTACAATTGCTACTTGCAAGTCTTGTTTTTGTACTTTAATCTGAACTGGACTATAATGTAAAATACTTCAGGGAAAAGAATTGTTTTCCTTTTGTAGGCTTGTACTTCTGCTATTCTTGATGAATGGTTAGATTAAATGAGCAAGCCTCTGCATCCTCAAAGATGAAATTTTTAAACTCTTTATTACCCCTGTGTGGTAGCAAAGGGCAGGGAACTATGGATGATGATAAGCTGTATCAAAAATGTGCTTAAATCATCCAAATCTCAGCCAGCAGCGCTCTCTCCCTGATCTACAGCTCTGATGGCTGTGGAGAAGATGACACCTGCTTATGGTGAGTTAGGTGCTCTTTCTGCAGTATCTAGTCAGAAGTAAAGCATCACAGGGAACGAACTTTTAAAGTAGTTGGAGGCTGGCTATAACAGTTTGCCAGCTGTCTTCCAGAAGAGTTATTGTGGGCTGATCTTCCAGACTGCCTGTGTGTTAGTTGTAGATTATTCTTTTTAAGTTTCGTTCTCCTTATATATTAAAAAAAAAAAGTAACTTGAACAGAGGATTAACCAAGATTTAATCTTTATTGTCATAAAAGCAGCTGCTTTTTAACTGTCAGTAATCCTGGGGTTATGAACAGGTTTGCCCTGCACAAACAGAGCTTGGACTTTGTTGGAGAAAGAGGTTAAGGTTGTGAAAGTTAATAGATTTTTTTTTTCCTAGTGTTTTTCGAGTGTGTATTGTAACATTCATATCTGTAAATTACTATGTTGCTCTCTGTTAAGCCATCAATAGCAGTCTGTTCATACAGAAAGTTAAAGCAGTTCAAAATGGGTTGCAGTGACTCCGTAAAACTGTCGAGCAATATGAACACACACCTCATGTAGAACGCCCGGGGGTATGTGGCCGTCACCTGGGTCACTTTCCTTTGGAGAGACATCTTGAAAATAGTATTTGCTAGGAAAGGGCATTCTTCCTGTCAGATATTTTAATTTTGGGGTTTTTTTGCCGAATTAATTAGGAAAATATAATGGGGAAAAATGGTAGGGATAAAATTAGTATGAAATATATGGGAGTGAAAGAGTAATTGGTATTTGCCAGGAAATTGCAGTCTTCTAAATGCTCAGTTAATGTCTCAGTCTTAAAGTTTGAGTGAAACTTCCTCTGCTGTATCAAAGGCAGATTTTGTAAGCAGGTTCTTGCTCAAAAAGTAAACAGCATTAGGTATTTGCAGGATGAAGATTGGTATTTATGGGGAGAAACTGCTATGTATAGTATGGGCATGCTTTATATTAATTTCAGTATGATAGTTGGGGAAGGGGGAAAATGAGAATTGAAGGATTCTACCATGCAGGAGAAGGTCTTGCTTGGGAATAAATACAGCAGGCTTCTTACAGGTCAAGCAAAATGCTTTAGAATCCAATAGCAAAAAACCCCACATAAAATGTAAAACTTTTTTTAAAAAAAACCCCTACCATTAAAAACAACAAAAAAACCCACCAACAACAACAAAAACCACACAACCAAAACCCAACCCAACTTTTAACCAGCATTTTGCAATCTTAGCTGATTTGTTTGGAAGGTGAATATTTAGGAGAAAAGATTCGGTGTTTGGGACTGAGCCTATGAACTGCTCTTAACAAGTATGTTTTACACAAGGACAGGTATTGTCTAGTCAGCAGTTTCTGGCTTTGCTTTTAATTTCTTGTGTAAAGTATTTGAGGGATGCTTTCATTTTCTGCAGACAGTGAAAGTGATAGAGACCTTAAAGTAGTCATCAAAAAACTTTCCCTGAGAATCATACCTTTATTCTAAAGATGCCAGTTTTCTAATACTGTGCTGGGGCTGTTGAACAACTGGCTTTTACGGGGATGTCACCGTTCCATTCCTTTGTAGGTGGCAGACAACTATTTCTTGATAGGCGTCTGTTTGTATTGATGTTTTCTGTTTGTAACTCTTTCAGCAAGTTGCACTTTGTCTCTTCTGGAGTGAGGCATTATTTCTAGCTTTTGCAGTGTACTTGAAAAATCTAACTTTATTCTTGCAGATGTGGCAGCATTTACTGTCTGCTGGTTAGCAATAGCACAGTGCTGGGTAAGCACAGGCCAGTGAACAGGAGAGGTCTCGTAAGTTGCTCGGACTGTGGGAGTGGCACAGGGAAAAAAGAAAAAGAAACAGTCGGCACAGGAGCATGGTATTTAATGATACTGTCTCAATGTTTGGCTTTGCTTTTTTCCCTGCATTTCGTTGTTCAGGAGATCGTTGCATTCCAAAACTATGCTTGTTTTGTGCTGCTTGAATGGTGAGCTTCTTGCTGTTTTGTGTGCTGGGGATGTAGCAAGTTCCATTGGATTTTCTTAATATTCGCTGCCTGACTAATTGTGGCAGATTGGAGTCCATAGCTCGGTGAGGAGTAAGCTCTGAACTTCTAAGTGTCTGCTTGGCCCCAGCATCAACTCTGTATGTTTTGTGGGACTCTCACTTATCCTGGTGCTTTTTGGTAGTTCCCTTGGTATGTCGTAGGTATATCATAGGATACAGATTGGCAGGTTTTGTCTTTAATTCTTTGCTTTCAGAGAGTCATTTGGCGGTGCATTTAAATCTTCGTCTGCTGTAGAACAGTATCAAGGTTCAGCAGTCATTGTTACGTATTTAAATGCTGCACTGTGAACGTGTGCCTTATTTCTAGACTTTTGCAAAGGTGGTTTAGTGTTAAAATACTGATCTGGAGTACCTGGGACAAACGCTTCTCTGTCGCCTCTGCTGTGGAGGGCAGTGATGTCTGGTAGAAGTCCAGAAATGGCGTCTGAGGGAATGTCATAATTCATTGCACTAAAATCCACTGGCGCTTGTTTTTAAGAACTTGCAGTAACAGCAGTTTTAACTATGCCAACTAGTCCATCACTTCCCTAATTAATCCCATGCAACTTTAAGGAAATTGAGAACCTCCAAACGAATAAAAATACCGTGTTGGAGTGCACTGTATACCAAATGTTTCTCTGCTGACTTATTTTAGAACAGGCTTTTCAAGAGTTGAGTTTGTCATGCTGAACATTTTTGGTTTGTGTTTATTCGTGGGAAAGTTTCTGTGACACATTTAAGTCATCAAAAGTCAGGAAATGCCAATGTTAAGGTTACATATGCCTCATCGTGTGGAGGCTCAGCCTGAGTTCGGAAACACCTCCGGAGCACTCCGGTGACGTGGCTGTCTCCACCACGTCCACCAGAGCCTTGCCTAGCTGTGGCCTCGGAGCTGCAGCGACGAGGAAAACCACGACATCCTGGCTGGCGACAGAAGCCAGAGAGGCCGTTTGTGAAGGGAGGGACGAACAGAGAGGCACTGGGAAGAAACCCAGCTGGCCCGGAGCTCGGAGCGGGACAGGCCGGTGCGAGAGGAACGGCAGCCCAAAGAAGGGGGCGTTGGGGTCTGTGTTGGTCTCTCAGCCCCTGGGCTCCCCTCGAGTTCGTAGCGCAGCTCACGGGCACGTTTTGCTGCTGCTCAGGAGGACACTTGGCCTCCCGCAGGGCTGCTCGCGAGGTAAGTGTGGTGGTTATGTCAGGAAGCTGAGTGCGGAGAAATCCTTCAACTTCTAAACCTCTGTCCTAAGCAAGTTTTGCACGCTATGTGGCGTTTTTGGGTCTTTTCAGTCTGGAGAACAGCAGGCTGAGGGGGGATCTCATCAATATTTATAAATACTCAAAGGGAGGGTGCCAGGAGGAGGGGGCCAGGCTTTTTTCAGTGGTGCCCAGTGACAGGACAAGAGGTAACAGGTACAAACTTGAATATAGGAAGTTCCACCTGAACATGAGGAGGAACTTCCTTCCCTGGAGGGTGGCAGAGCACTGGAACAGGCTGCCCAGAGAGGTGGTGGAGTCTCCCACTCTGGAGACATTCCCAACCCGCCTGGACGCCATCCTGTGCAACCTGCTGTAGGTGGACCTGCTCTGGCAGGGGGGGTGGACCAGATGATCTCCAGAGGTCCCTTCCAACCCCTAACATCCTGTGATTCTGGGATGTGGCAGCCTGGTAAACTCTGTTAGCAGAGGTTCTTACCGCAAATTGCCCTGGAACAGAGGGTAAGGGCAGCTGCACTAAACCCAGTTGCCCCGTAGATTGCTTGTGGTTGCTCATAACCCCTCACATAGTTGGGGATTTTTTTGTCGACTGGCATCTGACGGGTGCACTGCGTGCACGAGCAGCCCTTTACTTGTCCTTGTCAAACTAGGTCCCACTACTAAGCAGAGAATGGCTGTGACCACAGCTTGGCTTGCCTTGCCGCATGCAGAACCGTATCAGAAGTGGGCGCTGCATTTTTCTTTTTTCCCCATTAGGTCAAGAATTTGTAGATGGCAGCGGCCGTCACTAGCAAAACTTTGCAGAAGTAATTTTCTGTGGTGTTCTTGCGGAGGGATGGTTGCCACTGAAGTAAGTCCATAGGGATGCTGAGACTGTTTTCATCCTTGAGTAACAAAAGAAAAAATTATTCCACAGAGAGGGGAAAAAGAGGCCGGTGTTTTCAGCACTTCTACCTTCCCTAAAGTACACACAGAGGGGAAAATCTGGACAAATCCACTCGGACAGTCCCACAAAGGTGTCACACGCATTAACAGACGACCAGTAAAAACGTTATAAACATCTAGAGAATCTGCAACTTTCTTACTTTTATGATAGCGCAAATGGTTCACCTACTGTAAAACTGTTGCTAAGCAAACTGAACATATTGGCAATTACCAGCAGTCAGAAGTGATAACTCTCAGAATATATAATAAGTGGGAACTTTCCATATGTAGGTCTTTTCGAAATGACATATGAATGTTTAGCCAGTGGAGGTTGTATTTGCCACTTTTTAGCCTTTACTAATTTGAAAGTACTTCACTTAAAACAGAATATTCAAAGGAATTCCAAAGGAATAAATAAATATAATTAAAGGAATAATTCTTTTAAAATATTCTTCCTAAAGGAATAAAGAATGAAGGCCTTAGAAAAGGACTACTTTACTAAGAGATCTCAATTTCCAGCTGGGTAGCTAAATAACAAGTTATAAGTAAGGTTGCCTAGAATGTTTTGCAGAAATGCTGGTTATAACATCTGGATAAACTTTAATTGCAGAGCTAAATTATGAATGCATTGTTTTAATTATAATTGCATAAAATGAAGTTCTGAAAGGGTCTTTTTTGGTTTTGTGGGTTTTTTTAGGTAGTGGCCTTGAAGTTTGACTGGCAATAAAGCATGCTGTATTGGTGTGAGTAGAATTTGGACAATTTGTGTTGGTAGAAACTTGCAGTAGTTTACACCAAGTTCTGTAACCTTTTTTGTGGTTGAAGGCTTTCCTGGGTGCTGGAAGGAGCCGTTCCCAGCCCTTTCCTAGAGACGGGTTACAGCACAGCAGCTGTCCCAGCTGTAAATGGAAACGTAGGATAAGAAAGGAATATCTTGGAAAACAGCTAACCATTGAAAAAGGAGCTGTGCAAGATCATATAATAAATAGATCTATTTGTGATGGGGGAAAAAACCGCCACATCTTGTTTAGTGAAAGGCAGAGCTACAGTAATACAGAGTAATGTGCTGTACCAAGGAATGTGAAAAAGAAAGAAGTAAAATAAATGTGGAATATTTGTGATTGCTGTACATAAAAAAAACCCCAAAAATCCAGATGAACATGAAAAGTAAAATGAAATTAGTAAAAAATGCAAGTTAATATAACTCGTACTACAGGCCTCCCTTAAAAACTTATTAAAAGACCAAAAAAAAAAAAAAAAGTAAAAAATGTCCGAAGTCTTAAATAATGTGGTTTGTGGCCTTCCCTTCTCCAGGGTTCCTCAATGCCGAGGAATATTCCTGCTCAAGATTTTGCAGTTTGAAGGATGCATTACACAAGTCAGTTCCTCAGTCCTCACTGAAACTCAGATAATTCCCTGGTACTTTTAAATAAGCAAAATGTTAACTCCCACTATTCTACCTGAGATTTCTTCAGCTAATAAAATAGGTTCTGATGTCTGGAGCTGTGTGAGTGAACTAATTATATCTGTTTATAATGGCTGTCACATTTATAAAAACAGTTGCAGTGCTAACAGTGTCTAATTCATTACTTTGTGAAACACTGAATATGATGACTTGGAGAAGTGTTATTGTGACTCATTTTTGTGGGAGAAAAAAAAAAGAAAAAGAAAAAAGTAATATGTATTGTCTTTCCCACACAGTTCTTTCTGACAAAATTGATTTCAGCCTAGCCAGGGCAACCTTAGCAGAAAAATTGATCTATATTATTATTATAATTATTTGTTATTATTAAAACCTTGGTGTTAGGAGGTGCAGCTTCTGTGCTGCATTAGGGATGCAGCAGGAAGATTTGTGACTTGATTGAACCAGCTCATTGGGAGTATATGTCACTTCATCTGTGCTTTATGCTTTAAAAAAGTGGCCCAAAAGTTAGCCAGACCTTCTCGTGCTCACGTTTCTACAGGCAGGCAGCTTCCAGTTGCTAATCAGGGAATTTAGAAGAGCAGAATTCGTCAATTATGCTTTTACCCACTAGGGGGACCCATTGTTTTGACTAAAAAGCAAGATCTGACGTTAAAAAGCCAGAACCAGCATAGTCGAATGTCAGGTGGAATTTTTATCCCAGAGTCTTTTCGCTCCCTCCGTGTGTACGCACACGTCAAAAACCTGCCGGCCTCTTCCACCTGCATAATCGCGATTTGCCCACCACGACGCAGCTTCTGTGCAGCACAAATAATAGCAGAGCATTTACAGAAATCTCACGTTTCTGTGTTGGGCCACCTTGCAGCCGTATTCTGAAACAAAAATGGGTGGGAAAAAAGGTTTAATTGCTTGTGAAGTGCAGCATTTGCTGAGAAAAATACATACTTGTTTAAAGATGTGCTAGTCATTTTGTTTTCTCTTATTCCTGGACAGGGAATCACAACCCTCACCTCATGCAGGTAGATTAGGGGAGAGCGGACTGAAAAAAAAAAACCAAACCAAAAAACAAAACCCAAACAAAAAACAACAAACAAACAGAAAGAAAATGGTCTGGATATTCCTGCACCTGGTTTGTTGGTTTTTTTTTTTCCTTTTGATCAATGGCCGTCTCATCTGGTGGTGTTACACCTCTCCTCTGCCCCCATCTGGGTCCTGTTGTTGTCCTGCAAGGTGGCTTTGCCACCCAAGCTCTAAAACATTGGGGACAGCACGTTTCTTGGGTGTGCCAAAAGAAAAAACTATGGAAATTGTTACTTACTGCCTAGAGTGAAGGTTTTTAAATACTCTTTCTAATGCTACTAGTAACCATGCTTTTTCTCAGAAAGAATGTAAAACTTCGTCAGTTCTTGTTGTTTCACACATTCAAATTTTAAATTCTCCTAGGTGTGACGGGGGATACAATGCAGCGGCTTCTTTTTTTTAACAAAGAGCATTTTAATTTAAACATGCTCAAATGAGTGAAAATTTGTCTTGAATTAGCATTTACCAAAGTGAAATGTTCTCCCCCTGCAGAAGAGACTGATGAGCAACTGTGCTGCATGGACATTAAGAAAAGCATTTCAGCAAAGTGCCTGTTTGGTACCTTTCCACGGCCCTTTTCAACACGTTGTGCAGAGCTTTGGGGTGAAATGTTGAGATATCACGTCCAAGTAGCTACCGCACAGGTAGATCTGCACCTTGCTTTCCATGGCGGGAGGTGGGCACCTCAGTCACCAGCGTCTTGGCCCTTGGATGTAATGGACTTTCAAATCCCTCTGCTACCGCTGGAAATTAATCACCCACATGCCCCTCAGGGGTGACTTTAACTTCCTAAATCATGTAGTTGCTTTTGCAGTTATTACCCTCATCCCGTGAGAGGAATCTTGGCGTTCCAAGTGTGGCAGACCTCTGGGTATTTTCATTTTACTCTACATATTTATTACCCATGTGAGTTTAAAAAAAGGGATAAAACCAACCAAACTGCAGACAATTTTGTGCGGTTGTGATACGGTTGAAGGATAAATTTGCATCCGTTTACCCCCTATTGACATGAAGGCACCATGCCGTGATGCTGGCTATCCTGTGCCGAACCTCATGCATCCCACACACCTAGTCATGTCAAATATGGGGTGGAAAAGGCGTTTCCAGCACGGGTAATATTTTGCGAGCAGGGTGGAAATTAGATGCGTATAATTCCTATAGTCCTGTGGAGACCTGGACCGCAGTGTGGTAGTTTTAGGGGCCCTCCATGGCACCCTCCTGCAGACAACGTCAGACAGTGAGTTCAGCGCAGTGAGCGCATCAGGACACGCACTTAAATGGAAAGAAACGCGCTAATTCGGATTCTCTTCTAGAAAAAAAGAACAACGTATGCAATCTAGTAAGAAACTACTAACTGTGGGAACTGTTTTTAAGCTTGCTGTGGGGATCTGTGATCAATAATATGAGATAAAAGAATAAATGAGCTACAATACCCCAATAATAATAATATGACCTTGTTTTAATTCAGCACGGGCTAGTAACATTTCCTTTATTATTGCTTCTGATTGCTAAATGACCACCTGAAAATGTGCCGGGGGTAGGTATTTATATCAGATTTCATTTACGATCATTGAAAGGTTATTATTTATTTGCACTGGCAGATCTGAAAATCAAAATTACTTAAATGCGCTGTTAACCTGCTTTGATTGCAGTCTGTAAAATGTGTGCTTTAAAAAACTCAGGAACCTGGTGGCTGCCTCTGAGGCTGTTTTTCTTTTCAGCTTTGGAAAGAAGTATTTACGTGGAAGGGTAATGGTGCTAAAATTAATGTACTAAGGAGTCTTTGCTCTACAGGGAACGAAAGAAACTTGTGTGTTCTGAAATTGATTAAAATGCGTTCTCCTTGGCTAGAACTGAGTTAGTGCCAAAAAAGTGGTCTCAAACTCATGTGGAAGATTTATTTCATTATTTATTTATTTGTTTGTTTTCGTAGCTTGCAAAATGTCTGTGTAAATAAACAGTGTAACCTAAATCCAAACTAGCCAGGTCAACAGCACTGTTTACTTAGCCCAATGTGTACAATTAAAAAACTAATACAAACAAGAACATAATTATTGCAAGTTCTTACAATTTTTTTGTAAACTGTTCCTGGTGTCTGACAGTTTCATGCTCTTATTTCTTATTCTGAGACACATATTAATATGGCTCAAGAATCCCACATTTCAATTGCTGGAATGTTAACTGCATTTTGAAATAAATAAAGGGTTTCACAAACTGTGGAATTACTTAAAATTTGCTGGTTTCCGTGAACACCTGCTTTTCCTGTTCATTAGAAGCAAGCTTTGTGAATACTAATTGGAACCCTTACACAGACCCAGGGCTGGATCCAGGAGCGTATAATGGATTTTACTTCTTTGCTATATTTGCATTTTAAAATCCTACCTTATGAAAGAAAAACAAATGTAAAGGGTGGGAATTCAGTGAAAGGAATCCAGAAAATCCATCAGGATCTACTAACTTGCCATTTCATCTAAATATAAAATATGCACAGCAGTTGTACAACTGTATGTTTATATGCAGCTCTGCATTTTTGACTGAAAAAGAGAGCTTTCTTAATATAGCCTAAAGTGTGATTTCGCTTGGAAAAGTGAATCTGTAAACTTAGCATCATGTTTATTGTCTTAATGACTTTTCAAATTCCAGACTTGATTTGTACACTGGCACAGCAACTTGTTTATCCTGACTACAAGCTCCGTCTGAGGTCAGCAAGTCTCGCTGCGTTCGAGGGCCCGAAATTAACGCGATAGTGCATCTGTGGGAAGGGTTGCGTAATCCAACATCTTATCGAGTCACCACATCAATCCGGGGTTGCGGTGCACGGGGCTATAAAAACGCTGCTGCCTCCCTCCAAGTCTCTCCACCCTGCATTGTGTTTTCCTGTCCTCCGCCCTTCTGTTTTCCACACAAAAGGGAGTTCACTGGAATGCCTGGTTTGCCCCCAAATGACTAACCTTTGAAGGGAAGACGGGGAAAGCGGCAAGACTTTCAAAGGAAGGAGGTACTTAACTCGCCTTACTCCTAACCTCAGGCCAGGCGGTGTGAAAGGAGTCATTCCACAGGAGCAGTGTCCATCCTTCTCCACCCAGTGCCACCGGCTCCTCTCATCCTGTCCACACAGATGCGAACCCCAGCATTCCCCTCCCTGGGAACGGGCAGGTTTGGGTGCCTGTGCTTGGTACCCGAGGTGACGCTGGAGTCTTTCCCGGGAAGTGCCTTCAGGAGAGCCCGACAGTGATTCCTTCTGATGCCGCCCTGAAGACAAACGCAAGCTGCCATCTCTATTGGTGCTCTGGCCATGTAACGCCCTCACACACAGAATTATTTTGTTGTCTGTAAACGTGACCAAAAAATACTTGATTTGGCCCCTGGTTGAAAGGACGGAGCCCCGCAGCCCTGACACCACGTAACCCAAGGCAGCTGGCCTGTGAGCGGAGCAGATGCCTGAGCTCACCACCTTTGCAGGCTTGGTTAGGTTATAAATGTTGACATCTTAATTTTTTTTGAAAATTTATTTTAAATAAATGCTTTTTGAATGACACGACAGGACGCTGTTTCAGCATTGTATAATGAGCTTGCTTGGTTCCGGCTAACAGGAGTTAAACATCCCTTATGCTGCAGGATAACTGGGAGGATGTCCTGCCTAACATCTGCGTGAACCACTGCTCCCTTCAGCAACGTTTGCTTGTATTTATTAAAGAGTTTTGCTGCCTGTGTTTTTTTGGGGTTTTGTTGTTGTTGGCTTTTTTTGGTTTTTTTTGTTTTTTTTTTTTTTTTTAAATACCTTTCTTTCAGAGCGCTGAAAAATCTGAAGAGAGATTAAGTTGTTGCTGAAAAAAAACCAAACAAGCTGCCATCCCTTTTTCTTTTCTGGGCTAAAGTCCAAGAAAAAGCAAACGCATCACTAGATTCAGCGAGAAATATTGTAACAGTATGTAATCTCTGTCAAGATAAAATTGCTTTGTGATTTACATTACAATAAATCCTGACCTTTAAGTGCTGCAGACTAAGCTAATCTGTGAAGTGCTTTATTCTATCACTGAATCAGCGTGTGAAGCTGAAGCAAAGTGACTGTATTTGTCCCCACCGAGGTGATGCTGAAGAGTGTGTAGGAGAGCAGATTATGGCGCACCGTTCCACGCGCGTCGCAACAATGACGTAATTGAAATATCTAGTGTGGGCCAATGGAGCTACTTGCTACTGCTGCAGGAAGTGTAAATTAATAGTTTTATAAATACTGAGCATACCGTATTTAAATTGGCCTAAATCAGGAAATTTGGAATTAAGCTTAAAAATCCAGGCTGACTTTCTAACATTAATTCACTAATAGTTCAGTCCCCCTCTCTGTCTTGGTCCCCTCTTTTATTTATTTATTCTTTTTAAAGGACAACAACTTGTGTATCTGCATAGATATTTCAGCCCTATCTTAAATTTTTTAGCCTTTATCTCCCAAAGTCTCACTTAGAGTGTTGTCTGGGTGTAGCCTGTTGTAGTCGTGTCACCTCTGGCACTTAAGTTATTCTTCTCTTGTTCTTTTTTTTTTTCAGAAAGAAAAAAAGATCCCCAGAATTGAGTATTTCAGGGATTCTTTAATTATGTATTTACCCAATGGTCCTTACCAGAAAACACATAATATTCACCAGATTGAGTAAGTAGGTAATCAAGTAGTTATTAAAACAGGAATTCTTGACAAGTTATCCCATAACACAGCAGTTAAGTTTATTGTGTCAAGGTCTACTTGGAGCATTTTTAGCCTATGTATTTATATGCACACCTAGAGGCAATCTTTTTATAAAGCATTTAGGTCTGCTGAGCCAATCAGATTCGCAGACTAGGAATATATTATAAACTCTGTAATTCTGCATACAGAGAATCTCATGCTGTGAAACTAACTGCTCTTTAAAGCTTTCCATGTTACTGTTAGACCCTCTTGCTTTAATATCTGCTGAAATGTTGGGAAGAACCTAATAACAGTGGAAAAAAAGTTTACCTGGGTCTTCCGCCGGTCTTTGGGTCATCCTGCATTTTCTTCTTAAATTTCATTATATGTGGTATTTTGAGACCACTTCTAATATCTGATATATGTCAATATATGTCCTTTATCTTGGAACTTTCATTTGCCTGTGTATTATTCATTGCACTTTTCGAATGGGATGTGTGTATATATATTGTATACGTCTCATGAATACATATCATATGTTATACATGTTTATACACATATATTTATACAAAGACATATGTACCTTTTTTGTTAGTCGTATATATGTGTGTGTGTGTGTGTGTATTCACACATAAACAAGAAAATCCACTAGGATTACTCAAGCCTGCATCTGGATCTGATAACCTAGGATGAGTCAGGAAGGAAGAGAGGAGGCTAATAGGAAACAGATGCTGAAGACAAAGATGGGCACTGATGTGCAATATAACAGAGAAGGATAAAAAGTTAAATGGCGGAAGGACAAGGAGAAAACACTGTCACGAGGGAAAGGGCTACAAAAGCTAAATAATCTCAACTATAATAAATGGCAACTTAATCGGCAATACAAGGTTTCCAGCTTTACCTGAATGTATGTGAAATAACTTCTAAACATTTTACTCCCGTTTTACAACTAAATGTTGTGATGATATGACAGAATCTCTTTGAGACTCGGGGAAATTAGAGGGGAAAAAAGGGAGGCAGAGGAATTTTTTTGTGATCTAAGTTTTTTAACTTTTTGATTTGCAGTCACCTGGAGGTCTCCAAGCACAGAAGTTATAAACTTTTAAACCATGGACTTTGCTGCGTCGATCTGTCTGAAAAACGTGTCAGTCTATTTGGTTTCCTCACTGCTGAGTGGGTGGGGTTGTCCATCCATATTTAGTAATGGTTGGCTGGGAAATTCCAAAAAATTGTCCATGGGAGCTTCCAGTGTATCCGTAATGTCCTGGGTAGTCCAGGGCAATAGCACAGACATAATCCCCATGTGGATCTTTAGTTGGCATCCAAAACACAAGGTGAAAAATTGCTTTGTGCAGATAGCTGGAATCATTGTATATCTAACGCACAGTGTGTCTGCCATAGCTGACAGAGTCCCGAACAGACTTAATTGAGGATTTTCTGAATTACTTTTTTTTCCTTAAGTCAAATTAAGAAGCTGTTAAAATCAGTCGTTTTACAACAAAAACGTTTTCTGAAAATGGTTTATTTCAGTTACATTTTAGTTAATAAAGGCTTTTGACAGAAAGTTTTGAAATTGTTAGACTGAATCAATTTGACATTTTTTAAATTTAGAATCATAGAATTATAGAATCACTTGGGTTGGAAGAGACTTTCAAGATCATCGAGTCCAACCATAAACCTACACTGCCAAAACCACCCCTAACCCATGTCCCTCAGCACCACGTCTACCCATCTTTTAAATACCTCCTGGGATGGCGATTCCACCACCTCCGTGGGCAGCCTGTTCCAATGCTTGATTTAAGAAAAACCCGTTCAGCAATCCAAACGGCTTATTTGGAAACTTAAGATAGCGACAGCTTAAAAGTTGCTAACATTAAAAAGGAATTTTTGGGAAGTTTTGAAAAGGGGAGAATGGGGGAGATTTCTCAGATTTCAGCTGTTGGTTTGTTTATTTTGTTCCTTTGCTCTTGCCTTTGAGGGTTTCTGCTGGCATCTCGCAGGTCTGACTGCCAGGTCATTCCATACACGTTCACTTCCAGGGACTGTCCCTGGGATCCACCTCTGGGAGAGCAGCGACGATGCCAGGGTTACGCTTGTACCGACGGGGGCATCAAAGGGTGAACCGGACCACTAACAGGTGCTGTAGGAGTATTGTTCATTTCAAACAGTTCGGATATGGTGGTTTGGAAGTTCCTCACCAAAAAAAAAAAATTAAAAAAATTAGAAAAAATTAGACTTTGTTGTATCATAGAATCA
>VZSF01008384.1:8638-19503 GCA_013398295.1 Chionis minor
AAAAATTTCTTCAGTGGGGAAAAAAGAAAGTGTTTTTTTTTTTTTTTTTTTTGGCTTGCATAAGCATACATTGCATATACTGAGGTATTTTATATTCTCTGTATCACTGAAATTAGTCGTCTCTAGGATTGCATAGACATGATTTAGTTGGACCTGTTTTGAGCAGGGGCAGGCACTAGATGACCTCCAGAGGTTCTTTATAACTTAAATTGTGCTATGGTGCTATGATTCTGTGGCATAGCAACATCTATTTCAGTTCTATATAAGATTTAGAGTAACATCTGTATTTATTGCATAGTTTTCTTGTCATAAAGCACAGGAATATATACCAATGGGTTTTTTTGCTTGTTTGTTTCCTTCTTAATGCAATTAAAATAATAGACCTTTCATCATCAAACCTGAGCTTATCACTCACATTGTATGAGGTAAAGAGCAACTACTAAAGAAAGAATCTGCAAAGAAGCTGAAATATAATGACTTGACTTGCTGAAAAAACTTTAGGCAGACATTTTTACATTTGTTAATACAGAAAGAACAGTATAAAATAACATAAATGTAGGTAGCTTTGTTCAGAAATGTGTCAGTAGTGAAGTTGTAATAATTCTGTACTGGAAATTGCTTCTTTAGCACAGATTTAAAGTGTACTGGAATTATTTAATAAGTCAGAAACAAAATAAATGTAGCCTTTCTAAGACGTACATGAGATAGCATGTATGCGTTAAACTGATCTGTGCTGGCTGCACTGACATTTTTGAACAGTTTCAAACTGTCTCTAATTGTAAGGTTGCAGTATTATGACTTCAGCAGTCAGCTGCATATTTTTTGGAATAAATGTCTGATTTCATTCATATAACAAAAATTAATAAAGCACATTTTCAATAAAAATGTTTAAAAGCTACATATGTAGTTCCTATTAACAGTGGTGGAGTTTTACAACAGCTTTCCTGCTTATATTGCTGAAACATACATCTTCCAGTAAAAATGTAAATAAGGATAAAAATACAGTTAGAAGAGATAAAGTGGGAGGGCAAATACATGCTTGCTTTCTGAAAGGTTTCTGCTGCCATAGGTAGTGCCAGTCTTTGTTGATCCTGACACAGAGTAAGCAGTTGGATAATGATGACTCTCAGACCCCCAGAACGTTGGGCTGACATGGTACCTCAGTTCGTCTGTTCTGATAAGAGTAGAATGTGTTTAATCGAAGAAAACAAGGTTTGTAAGTATCCAGTGACCCTCTGATGTTAGCAACTACCTCAGAAAACTAGATAAACAAGTAGTTTCTCTGCTCTCTTGTATGGTAGTCCTATCAAAAAAAAAAAAAGTCACTTGAAATCCTGCAAACCCTTGTGTATGTACATACCTGTGCCTGATTGCCATCTCTAACAAAGCACAAAACATCAAAACACTGAAGGATTTGGTTAGTAATGTTATTTTTGGATCAACCACATAACTTTTTATTTAAAAGCCTTTTCTCCAAGCTACTATACTCCCTTTGATAACCCAATATTGTTTCTCCAGTTGTAAAACTGGAGTATTCAACAATATTAAGGTACGTGTTTATTTGTTGGCAGGAGATTAGCTGGAAAAGGTCAGTCAATATGAAAGAGCAGTGAGGCTGTTTTCTTTTTTTGACTGCACCTTTAAGAGTGAAGTGAGCCCTGCTGGAAGGGAAGTCCCCATGAGTTAGGATTTAGTCTGAGACAGCCAGTGATATGAAAAGCCGTACATTTGGTGCTCCTCCATATGTACTTTATATTTTACTTGCTTTGTTTTCCCCTTTAATCTCCAAGAAAAGTTATCTAGCCTGAAAGATATTTGCTGTTCATCTGGGAGAAATCAAAACTGAACTCATTTAGAGAGTGATATCATCCTCTGAAGCTTGACAGTGTGACAGGGCAGGTGGGCACCCACTGTGTTTACACAACAAGAATCTAAAATAGGAGACTCTTCATTTTCTTTGAGTATGTTTCCCTTAGGGGGGCTGCAGAAAAACAGGATTTTTTTTTTTTTTTAAAGTTGCTTAGACTGGGGTCTGATTGGAGGTTTTACCAAGACAGCTGCATCAAAATGTAACTTCAGATTTAGGATATATGCCATCTAAGTCTTATCTATAGTCTGAATAGCATTAAGTTACTATACTAAAATAAAATGGCCATAACCTTCAAGAAAAATAGCTAGCCTATGCATGTTTATACACTCTGTTTCAGCCCTAATAAGCATAGTTTAGAGATGTACCAGGAACAGTTTAACAATGAAAAACAATTCCCTATGGCTGCGGACATTCACTTTAAAGATTTCTAATTTGCTAAATATTTTCCTACACTTTTCTGTCCAATTTCATTATGTATAGTTGGGCTTTTAATTTGCATTCCTTTCTCATCATAGTTTACTCACACAGAATGATATTACTCACACAGAATG
Organism: Chionis minor; assembly: GCA_013398295.1. Lineage (NCBI taxonomy): Eukaryota > Metazoa > Chordata > Aves > Charadriiformes > Chionidae > Chionis > Chionis minor. The sequence continues at coordinate 11,060 of VZSF01008384.1, forward strand.
ATATTTTTAATTATTTTCCTTTGTATAGTTCTCTGAAATATAGTACTTGGATTGAAAAAGATTCCAGTTATTCAAATAGTTATTGTAAAGGGTAGTAAAATCTGGAAAAAAGCCACATCTTTTCTACTGTAGCTGACACACTACATTGATCTGGTAGGAAATCTGTCTATTACTGAGACAGATGGGGGAGCTCTGGGACTCGGTTTAACATGGTTGCAGTTACTGCGGATGCTGATACTGTATACTGACAATAGCTGCAGTCTGAAAAGCAGAGTTTACATGCCTGAAATAAATTGTTTTGATTAGAACCTTTAGGAAAGAAAGTCATAAGGTACAGTTTTATTGACTACTTGCCAAACAACACAAACCTGTGCTCTGTAAGCTTGTTTTGCTCTTGTAAGTCAAGCACCAACTGGGCTCTTATTTTCTAAGGTTATGGACTTACAACATAATACATTATCATTTACTCAGAATTATTACACCCACAGTAAAATGGGAAACAGAATGTACATTCAGTTTCAAGTGTAGTTGATATTAGGAAAAATATTGTTTAAGGAGACTGCATTTGCCTTGATTATATAATAAATTTGCTGTTGATAAAAATGTTTTTAAAACAAAAAGCCACGTAAAAACCAAATATGTGGCAGTCATGAAGGAAAGCAGAATACTAACACTCCTAATTATTAGCAAAAATGCATTGTTTTGTCATAGAATCTGGGTTTTTAGGTGGCGTTTCATGTTTTTGTTTTACTGAGGGTCTGAGACCACTGTATTCGTGGCATAATGCTATTGCGATCACCTAAATAGAATTGGAACAATTGTTATGCAAGGCAGAGCCAGGATTTTCTTCCCCAAGCAGGATACATATAGTATATTATCACAGCAGCTATTTGTTGCATTGTTGCATTGTTCTTTTGGAAATTAGTATGTACTGGTACCAGTATGTCCATTTATCATTGTCTGTTCTGGTCAAATGCATTTAAATATTTAGTCTGATAGCTAAAACAGAGCACATCAAATTTTGCATTATGTTGTACCAACCTAATGATAGAGTTCTGGCTTGTTTATTGCCACTTTACTTTTTTAAATCAGCACTTTCCTCTGAAGATGACTTTTATTTTAGATTTCTTATTTTTTAAAGCATAGTAATTTGAATAATAAAAAAATTGAGATCATTAACTGCGTCCTCCATAAACAACAATGTAGCTTTATGAATTTCCAAGCCTGATACAACATCAAGCTGTTACCTTATGCCCAGCTCATTTAGCATATTGATTCATATTATTAATAACTGTAAAGGCTAGATAGCTTTTAAACCTTCCTACAATGAACATTACCAGAGTTGGTTTATATTTTATTTCCCACTTAGCTGACACAACTGCTTATTTTCATGGCAGAACCTGAGAGTAACAAGGAATAAATTTCAGCATATTTGTATCCCTTTTCTTGTCTATGAAAAAAATTGATTGACAGTTACATGACAAAAGTTACAAATTGGCACTGTGGTTCAGAGTGAATTCAATCCAGCCATGATGTGGGCATGAGATCCCTCTGTAAAACAAAACCCCTGCATCACATAATCTGAAAAGTTTGTTCCTCAGTCAGCCACGCTAATGGGAAAGCTTCTTGTCCTTTATAACCAGTAAATCTACATTAACATACTAGTATCAAGATCTAGACTAACACATACATACTCAAAAACAGTTAATTATTTGGCTGGGGCTTGATTACGCAATCCTTCAATAGGATTCCCTTTCAATAGGATTATATTTTCTAAATTATCACTCCGCAAAAATAAGACTGCCTGAAGAAACCATATTATTAAGACGGTTTGTGTTTTAAGCCGTGATATTGCTAGGAAAACAGGCAACACATTCAAGCTCCTGATCCAAATCATCTCTGAAGTAGCCTTTCTCCATTGACTAAGTGCAGGAACCTTCGTGAATTATCTATATTTAGTTTGTAGGGATACTTCACCCCAGACTCTCAACCATAGCAAAAAGCATTCCAGTTTTTACCTAATTTCGTGAACTCTGAACAGACCATTACTTCTCAGGAGTGAAATCTTGGTGTTACAATAGATAATACTGTGAAAGTATTGTCTCAGTGCTCAACAGCAGTAAAAAGAAGGAAACAAAACTCTAGAGTTTATTAGGAGTAGAATAGAAAGTAAAATAGAAAGTATCGTTATGTCACTGTGTAAACCTGTTTATTGAGCAAAGCTCAAAAAAAAGCTAAGAAGGACCTTGAAAGGACTGATAGAAGGGCGATAAAAATAAAAGCATGGGACAACTTCCATAGAAGGAAGAACCCCAACAAACAAACTAAGAAGACCTGGGCTCTTAATGTTGCAATAGAAATAACAGACAGTAGAAAGGACACATTTCTGTAATCTTGTGAGTAGCAAGGAACAAGTAAATGGGACAAGCTGTTCACAGTCTCTTCTGAAACCAGAGGACATCAAATGGTCACCTAAAAGACAGAATGGTGGGTTAAAGGAATCTTTGGTCTGAGCCACTGCAGTAATTATGTTATGTTTTTGATCTACTGACAATCCAATCTACAAGAAAAAAAGGTCAAATATTTTTTCCCATATCTTTTACGTAGGATTGTGTTTTATGATCTGGTGCATTTGCCATTTTTCAGGATAGACATAATAATATAAAAGAGACACAGAGGGTTTTCCCAGAAAGGCTATTTTAGTTTTCTCATTTGCACAAAAGTAAATCAAACTGAAACAGAAAGATATGGATTGTTCATTGTATTTGGCAAATGTAATACTTAGTGTCTTGTGTGGATCCAACACATTGCTGAAAACATAGTGCGATTTATTAAAAGAGCTATTTTTATGTTTAAAAACATGGTTAACATGGTGATCATTTGCTTATGCCAGACAGAGGTAGTTCCCCTCCTTCCACGTCGAAGCAGACAACACACCAGTTACTTAACTAGCGTGGTCAGCTCCTGTTAATTTTTGGGGTCCTATGTGACCATTCCCAATCTCTTTGTCAATTTTAAGCCAGAAAATTTGGTGGGAGATTCTCTTACTAAAGCCAGAGGTCTAGAGATACTGGTTATTCTAGATTCCAGAGCCCAGGTACAGTTCTAAAGGATCCCACTGCTTTTGTAAATATGCACACGCTTGAACTGAAGTCACTGAAAACCTAATTACAGTACTTTTAACTAGCTGTGTATAGTCTTTGCAGTTCTATACAATAAACAGATGAGGAAAGCATAACATGGGATAACTACATTTTACAAAATTTGATCACATTGTAGTATTTCTTTGGAATATGTCATCTTGCCAAAAGGTAAAAGGACCATATGATCATCTAGAAGGCAACATATGCAAATAAATATGGTAGCAAGTACAAACATATGTTTAATCTTCCCACTTCATCAATATAGAAAACTCAAGAGTTTTTGTCCCCACAAGCCAACAAATCTTAAGGTTTAAACTGTGTTTGTGTTACTCCCTTTCTCTTAGTTCCATAGTTATATATCTCACAAAAAGCTGTACAACATTTTTTATTTTTTGATAACTTATAGAAAAACTCTTGCTGAGGGCAAAATTAGATGTATCCAGCCAAACTAAAAACTGTCTGAAAGTGCTTAAGAATGTGCTGAATTTGTTCATTGGGTTTTACACATCATGGAGGATCCATTTATAATAAAATGAGGTAAAATCATTCTGAGTTTTGAGAAATTATGGGAAAGAGGCATTGAACACCTCAGAAGACTATGAAGCGAACCACTGAAAAGTTGTACTGGGAGAGAAGAGGACTGTTGTTCTTTTTTTTTGGTCCCAAACTGAAAAATTCTAAGAACTAAAGACCATAAGAAATTGTTAATTCAGCCAGTATAACCCTAGGTATATCACAGGCGCTTAAGTTTTACTGAATGACTCCCTACTGTGTTCTTTAATTTGTATTTGGTAACGTCTCCTGTTCAGGAAGTTGGTCAGTCTCTATTTAAATATACAAAGGGACAGAAAATCTTCTGTGCCCCGAATACTTTGTTTCAGTAGTTAATTAATCATACTGTTAAATCTGTGTGCTTTATTTCTTATCTGAATATAGTTAAGTTCTCACTTCAAGACATTATTTTTAGTATGCTTTTCCCCTCTACATTAAACAGCCGTTTAGTGGCATGTGTTTTCTTCCTGTGAAGCTACTTACACAGTGTAATAAAATAATTTCTCAGCTGTTGCCTTTTTAAGAGGAAGACACATTATTTTTTTTTACTTGTTCATGTTACAGCATTTTCTACAGATTTTGAGTGTTTATGACTCTTTCCTTAAAGAGACTGTAATTTTCAGTTTTGTTTTTTTTGTTTTTTTTTTTTAAATAATTTCTAATAAGGATATTCCAAAATTTGTGTTACCTATGCCATATATAATGAATTTGGATATTTGGTCCTACTCCAATGCTTTTCTTCCCAGGAATTGTGTTAGGCTTTTTTGTTATTTTTGAGGAACGCTCATTCTGGAAACTCCTGTTGGGTTGTTTTTCTTCCATTATTTCTTTTCAGAAAGTGCCTTTTCCATAAATGCCCTGTATTTGTTTCTCTGAGGCAGAAACAATCAGCCTCTGGGTGGAGTTTCTCTGTAACCTTTGTTAGGTACTTGTATTTGCTCCCCTTCCACTTCACCTTTGTAAGACAAGGGCTCAAAGCCTGTGTCTACATTAGCAAATGGTGTGACACAAGAGGAATGGATTGTTACAGTGAAAGAGCTGGTGCTGAGTGTACAATGTTTACTTTATTTGGGGGTGTTTGATTTACAGTAGTTTCATCTGTGGTTCAAATCCCTATTAGCTTTTGTGGTACATCAGGCACATTCCTAATGCCTGTCTTCTGGCTTAGACTCAACAGAAGGAAATCCAGTGTGAACGCCACAAGACCTCTTATATGATGTTAAGCAGAGCATGTTATTGGGATGATAAGAAAATTTGCTTTGCGAAGTACACTGCTGATATGAACTAAAATGCAAATGTAGACATTCCTTAGAGTTTCTTGGCCACTCTTCCAAACATAATGTTATCAGGAATAACTAATTTTTCATTAGCGTTTAAGCTTTTCTGTCTTTATTTTGAATCTTCTCTTTTTAATAATTATTTTGATATTTTAATTTTGGAAAAATTCAAAATGATACATTATTTCAAATCAGAAATTGAAATCTTTCAATTGCGAAAAAAATCATACGAAGGGATTAATTTTCTTTTCATCAACAATTTATTTTTTTTCTTTAATACACCTGTTAAATTTAAATGGAGCAGATCTTGTGACTATTTTGTTTGACCACAAAATCATGTTACTCAGTGAAAAAAAGAAAAATTACACATAAAAATATAATTTGACCAAACCTCCTTAATTATAACTTTTTCCTCATTCACTGATTCTTTAATATAAACTTATAGCATACACCTAAGGGAGGGAACAAAACCAGACATGCTAAAGTCACCTGGGTCAAGATGTAACATAAACCTTAATCTTACCTTACTTAGGATAAGGTAGAATAGAGCAAGAAGCCATCAGTAAGTATATAAAGGGAATAGTATTTTACCTTAAGAATTTGTTAGACATGCCCAATTTGATGATGAACCATCGCTATTTGCTAGTAGCTATTGCAATGCAACAATTTATTTGAAAACTACTTTTACTGTATCCTGTGAGGGAAATAATGTTTTGGTTTATATAAAATGTTGTTTTAATCAAAGTTAATTAAAATATGATACTAGTAAAGTGTCTAATATTTCTCTAGTGATCCTATTCATCTGTTCTCTGAGGGCATAGTGAGATATCAGATTTTTAATTGCTGCTTAATATGTTTTTTCATGAAGAGTGGAATGCTCTTATACACAATCTTTTTTTTTTTTTTTTAATACCACAATCTGGCAAATAAGCAGTTGTAATCTACAAAGTCTCTTTCTACATAGGGTGTTTGCTACTGGGAGTAATACTCATACCATTGGAAGTAATTCTCTGTGCCAGTCCTTTGAAAAAGAAAAAAAAAGGATTTGTAGTAGTGGTCCATAGAATTATAGTCTGTACAATAAAAATCAATGAAACAAACTTAATTTAGTCTGCACTTTTTATCTGAAATACAGCAGACTAGAAGAATATACAGAAAAAAACCCATGCAGAAAATTGAGGTTTAGAACTAGATTCTGTTGTCTTCTTTATATATAGTTGGAAGTGTATATGAGCCATGAATCCACTAACATGCTTCACGATCATACAGCTGTATAAAGTAGAGTAGCAGCAAATCCCATGTTATAGAATGATTTGACAGATGAACTAACTGGGGGATGAATTATTTCTCCACCTATGTTCTCCTTGACAATGAGTGACTCTCATGATTTGGGCTGGGCTGGCCAATAAGCAAACAACTCCTATTCTCTCTAACCTCCTTCTCCCTTCCCAGAAGAGAAGGGAGAGATAATAACAGAGATAGACATTTATGGGTTGAGAAGAAACTAAATTACTTACCTTAATGAAATATTAATAATAAAGAGAAAAGATAATAATATTGGTAAAAAAAAAATGAAATATATACAAATATCTAAAAAACCAGTATCAAGCTCCCAGAATGGTGATCACGTCACTGGCAAGCACTGTGAAAGTCCCAGATGGGACTCAGCAATGGGTGGGAACTGGATTCCAGTTCTGAATGCAGGAACACACAGATTGGGATCAAAGGCAGATGAGCAGAGTCCTTCTCAGAAGGCAGCCACTGAATAAAGAGACTGACCCCATTGATCCTTCAGCTTTTATACTGATAATGAGGCAGGTGGGATGGAAGTTTTGGGTCACCTGTCCTGTCTGCTCCTCTTCACAGGTGCGACCCCTCTATGCTCTTCTGCTTCTGACCCTCCAAGTTGATACATAACAAAGTTGTCTGACCTTGGTTGTTATAGCAAAAAGTATAAGCAGGACCCTCTCTGCATACCATTTCTTGCCATCAGAGCTTGTCTGCTAGAAGCAGACAATGTTTGCAAAAGAGGCTGTTAATTTCAGAGAGTGCATTTAGTTAGAAGAGGCTTAACTGAAAAGTAAAATCACAGAAAAGAAAATGGGTTCTGCTTTACGTCAAAGCAGGAAGTCACTCAACACTACTCTCATTTCAGGTTGCAGTGGAGATGGCTGAAGGGAAATTCTGAAAGGAGCTGACTAAAATTGTTGATTCATCTAGTTTAACAGTTGAACAGAAGTGTTACATCAAACAGCAACAGTTTTTTTTAAATTGGGAAATAAGAAAATAAAATGTTTTAGAAGTATTTTAAAAAATATTTCTGTTAACCTTTGTTTCCTTTGAATAGAAAGAAAGAAAAGAGATCATAATAGATCCTCTTCTGATTGCAGATATGAGGGATCTCATTTGCATAGGAATGTAAGGTTATCTAAGTGGCAATCACAAATCTAACTTGGTAGCATACAGTATGAGCCGTAGTTATGGCTCAGTTTATGTTTGCAAACACAATGAATGCTAATGTATTTCACTCCAGAACAGAAATTATTATGTGTGTATTTCTTTTTTATAAAAGTATTTTAATTATTTTTTTTCAAAACAAACGCACTTTTTTCTCAAGGTCCTTCACGTAATTCGACACAGTCTCGCATTCTAACGTAAGACTATTTCAGTATTAGAAGCAGTCAAGTTTGGATAACAGTGGGAAGTAGATGCATTTTCTTTCTGGACTGCTTTGTTTAAAAACAAAACAGACAAAAAATGAGATTGTTTTTCTGGTCTAATGAGACTCAGTTACTATCCGTGAGAAAAAAAATCTAAGGAGAATATAGAATCTAATGATATTTTTTAAGAATCAATGAATTTACACAATTTGTTTTGATCCTTACTCAGTATACGTCTACTGCCTTTTATTCTCAGCATTTCCACAACTGTTTTAGTTGCATCCACAAGGAAAAAGAAAAGACAAAAAAGACTAAAACAAAGCCCCCCAAACAAACCATCACCAATAAAACCCCACCAAAAAAATTCCTGTGGAATAAATCTTTTAACAGCATTTCTTAGCTATCAGTCAATCCCATATGAATATTGTGTTCACCTTTAGTGTCAGAATAAGGACTAGCATCGTGCAAACACAGTTAGTAAGTAAAACGTTAATATTGATATATAGATGTGGCTTGCATGGGGCTTTGAGCAACCTGGTCAAGTGCAAGGTGTCCCTGCCCATGGCAGGGGGATTAGAACTACATGATCTTTAAGGTCCCTTCCAACTCTAACCATTCTGAGATTCTATGATTCTTCAGTCAAGTATGTTCATTTCACAGATAATACATTTCTTAATTAAACACCTCTGTTATTCATCAGAGTCCACTTTTTTTTTTCTTAGAATCATAGAATCATAGAATGGTTAGAGTTGGAAGGGACCTTAAAGATCATCAAGTTCCAACCCCCCTGCCATGGGCAGGGACACCTCTGA
>VZSF01008384.1:19721-30353 GCA_013398295.1 Chionis minor
CCAGGATACGGTTGGCTTTCTGGGCTGCCAGCGCGCACTGCCGGCTCATGTTGAGCTTCTCATCCATGAGCACTCCCAAGTCCTTCTCCTCAGGGCTGCTCTCCAGCCATTCTCTGCCCAGCCTGTATTTATGCCTGAGATTGCCACATCCCAGGTGTAGGACTCTGCACTTGGCTTGGTTGAACTTCATGCCATTTGCATTAGCCCACCTCTCAAGCCTGTCCAGGTCCCTCTGGATGGCATCCCTTCCCTCCAGTGTGTCAACCGCGCCACCGAGCTTGGTGTCATCGGCAAACTAGCTGAGGGTGCACTCGATCCCACTGTCCATGTCTCCAACAAAGATGTTAAATAGCACTGGTCCCAGTACTGACCCTTGAGGGACACCACTCGTCACTGGCCGCCACGTGGACATTGACCCATTAACCACAACCCTTCTAGATGGATTTCTTCTAGATGGATTGTATAAATCCAATCTATAAAAAGGAATCACACTGAGGTTTTTTGGATATTTTAACGGTATTGAGTCATTTCTTAAAACTAAGCAGTTGCTGGCTTGTTCTTTAGAAATTACCTCTATCTTCTTTATTTTCAGAATTTACAGTGTCCTTACTGGAATGCTATTAGATAATAAACTTGAATCTGATGTAATGAAAATCAGGAGCACCTAAAAATGTTATTTGTCAGGTTTTATCTACCTGACTGTATCACAGTGCATTATGTAAAGATCTGACCTTCAGTTTTCCTTCTACGTTTTGATGTTTTTTGCAACCTATGTGCCTATTCTTTCTGCAAAACAAATGAGATGGTTTCTTACACATTCCACCAAAAATAATTATTGTCCTAGAGAGCACTGAAAAGAACAGGACAGTTAAACAACTACTCAGGTACAGGGAATATCCAAATTGGGGTCTTAATTTTGCCTTCGGACATTTGATTGTAATCCCCATTATACCAGTAGAAGCTGAATTTCGTAGTCTGAGGGCAGCATTGGCCCTACGTAATTAATGAGTTCTGGCAAATTAAATTAGCTGTAGAATCATTCAATTTGTTTCCTTGTTTCTAGTGATCAGATTAGTGAATATGTCACTCATCAGCACTTTCCTCCCAGTCCTTGTCCATAAAACTGGATTTGGTAACTTTTTAACATGGATTTTCCTCCCCCCTCCCTCCTTTCCCCCCCCAAATGTATACCATCCTATTGAAATTATAAAAGAGGTCCAATTTTTTTTATTTAATTTTATAATGTGGAGAAGAAAACAAAGGCATCAAATAATGCAAATTAGTCTTTAGTCTTAATAAGCCAAATGGATGTCAAGGTGTACTGTTCAGTGCTACTGCCTCCTACAATTATTGTGATAAAGACCAATAAAGAAGGGGGGGGGGGTGTGGCCTCAGGGAGGCGTTGTCTCTTAAGGAGATGAGGAACATACCATCATTCATATACTCTCTTTAGATGCAATTTTAATCTATGAGGAGTTCTTGCCACCTTTAAAATACAGCAATAATTACTACGCGAGATATGTGCTGTAGTCTGGTCTAATTATTAAGGTCACTGCAAGCTTTGTAACCGACTTCACAGCTTGTAGAATTACAATCTTTTTTAAAATACTAGTGGACTGAAACTAATTACAAACATGACACAAGACACAGCTAGACTGCCTGTTTTAGGTCTTAAACAAGTCTGTCTGGGAGAAAACCGGGCATCTTCTCCAGGTAACAAAAGGAGGAACTGAACCCAGAAGGCATGAACCCATGTGAGGAAGCTAGACATATCCAGTATTCCAGGCATGCAGCAATGGTAATTTATAAGAATAATGCTAAAGGAATATAGGAAGATTGAGCTAAGAGGTCCACCTGGGCCATTAAATCCAGCTGCCTGCTATCATAGGCATCCATTCTACACCTTGTAACTTGTAGTTAAGGGGCGTTTGGTGTCTTTTCCCCCTTGGAAGGCTGCTGCAGAACCTGGAGCTGGAATGGTCAGGCCAACCTCTTCTCAAAAGGAGATCCTGAATTTGATAATGTTCCTTTAGCACTTCTTTGATCTTGGTCACATTTAAATTCGTCCTTGTGTAACATGAACTCTTAGAACCATACACAGTATTCAGCTTACAATCTCATAGCTTTGCTCAGTCATACTATTATTAAATGCTATTGTGTTTGCCTTTTCTATAATTATATCATAGTGGCAGGTCACAACCACCATGAACAAGTGTTACAGCCACTTCCTTCTTCCATTGAGTCTTTTCCAAGTAACAAATTCTTGCTTATAGATATTTTGGCTTTTGTAGGTTCTCTGATACCCATCCAGAAATACATGACACTGTACTTTGTGTTATTGAATTTTTTGTGACAAATAAGAGGTCTGAGAAGTCACTGATCTACAGCTTCTAGTCCAAACTGAGGGACGGGAGTCAAGGAGCGCAAAAGTTTGATCTTCTATTCATGGGACAAAACTTACTATGGGCTTACAACTTTTAAAATGCCCGTCACTATCTTCTCTCACCTGCAGATGGCAGGAAAGAAACTGTGGTCTATTCCTTTAAGTTCAGAGGTATGCAGAAGGAAGAGGATGTGAAAAATCACAGGAGTTTACAGATCACCATTTTATAACATTCCACTCTAAGAAAGATATTTTCCAGAATGGAATAGCCAGAAGTATGCTTTAAATATATTAAACTATGTGAAAAATGTGGTGTTCACTTTCAACATGAATAGATACAAGCATTTTGTATGTATTTTATGATGTGTGTATTTGGAAGCAAGAAAGTTATTTGCTCTTTCAGCAGTAGGTGTCCTGTATAACAGCACAGGTTAAGATTTGTTAGCCAATTTACCTATTTTTAAATGAGTCAGTCATTACCTTTTCAAAAATGAAATCATATAACAGAAAACATCTATAAAACTCTCAGTTCATTTCCGCTGATCAGATAGCTTTTTCTGTGGAATTACAAAATGCTAAATGGCTCATGAGGGTGAACCATAACAAATAGAATCCTGATGTTCAGTTTCTTATTATGCAACATGACTGTGAAAATGTCCCAATAGGTGTAAGAGGGAAATGGAATAAGGTGATAAATAATTTATAACTAGAGAAAACTAATCAGAACTCCTCAATTCCCATTGTCCCCATACAGGTGCTCAATTACTTCCTCAAAGAGGCCAAGAGACCAATAACCTGATGTCTGGGATATAAATGAATTTTATTATTAAGGAAGATATTAAAACTTATATAAGTACACTAAAGTAGCTAATCTAAATTCTGTACAGATTTTCTAACAACCTTCCATGTCCCCTTCCTGACAGGGTTTCTTGCACAGTGGTGAGTCTTGATCGAGCAATCTGCTGATTTTATGTAAAAATCAATGATTTCACCTTTACCACAGCCAATTTTCATGCAGTCTCAGTGGTTTTTACAATTATTTTCAAAATACATTTACTCTGTTCCTCTAAAGAACAAAATTTTCTCTCTGTATAAAGAAAATATATACATAAAGAAAAGCAAACAAAAAAGTATCAGTGTTTCATATAAGTCCATCTTCAGTGTTCACTATTCCAACTTCAACAGTCTACACAAGAATAACTGTGCACAATTTACAACATGAAGAGTGTGCATTTAACATCTGTATATGAAATGTAGAATTGACTTATTTGTAAATGGACTAAATATGATTAGGGATGAGAAAGAATTGTTTGAATAAAGCCATAAAGGTTGGCTGGAATGTTTTAATCAAACTTTACTTTCTTTTCAACCTTCATAAAAAAATTAATAGTAACTGTCATCTTTGTGTTTTATCAAGTCATTCTTCAGCCCCCAACCTCCCCCTAGAAGCAATAACAGGTATACAATATACTGATGTTCTTCAAGTTTGATTTTCTCACCAAAAAGCACAGTTTCCTAGTTGAATTGTGGCTGGTCATTCTCAACGCTCCACAGTCTCCCTTTCCCTCTGCAATTCAGTTTAAATGCTTTGATATCATTCATTTGCAGTCATACGTGGAAGAAATGCTAGGTATTTATCTCATTAGGGTGTATGGCAATGTAAAGACAGGGCTAAAAAAGCATGTTAGAAAGTTGTACAGATACTGTGTCCTGGGTAATAATGCTTTAAAAAAAGAGATGAGAAGTGTTTATAAAGATGAATAAAAAACCAACAACATATAGTTGACTTCTTACATATCCAAGCATCAACAAGCAGAAGTTACTCCCCATTACATAGGTATAAAGCTCAAATTGCCTATGTGATTCCCCAGATTTTGAAAATAAAATAAACTTAAATGGTAAATCAAGCTTACCAACACATATCATTCTTTAGAAAGTGCAACTAAAGTAATATTTGATGAATATGGTCTGTGTTCTGTAACCTTCCATAGTAGTTTCCCTAATGTATTACTGTTCACTATGTTTCACTTCAAACACTGCAATCTCTTCCCAAAATACTGCTCTCATAAAATCGTGTGAGTTTACTCATGTGAGTTTCACAAAAAAGATATGATCAAAAGTCAGTATTTTCACTGAATTCACACTCAGTGGAACACAGTGGATTGCTAAAGGTCTTGTAGATTCTGCTCACACCTCAGTCTTCTACTGTTTCTTCATAATCCTTGTTCAGCCTTATCCAAGATAACTTTGTAGCTTATAATAATTCAATGACTCAATTCATTTCCTCCTTTCAGTTCTGTCTTAGCTTTAAGCAGCCCTTGGTTTGATTTAAGATATTCAACTTCACATCCAAAAGACTCAATTAATTTATTATTTTAGTGCTGGTAACAATGACTCTGTACTCAGAAATTATACATGTAAAATAATGAAATATATCTTGGTTTCTCAAGACAGCACTTTCCATACTTTCAAATAGATGTGGAATGGCCCATCTGGCAGGCAACAGAAGTCTTTCCTGGAGGAGACACTACATAACACTTTTTTTATTACCTACTGATGACCAAATGCACACTGCAAATGCACAGTATTCATTTCCAGTAAAAAAATCATTTCGGTGTAGGATACTAACGTATGGATCTTTTATGCCACAGTCCTAGACAAGGACAAAATGATACAAAAACCTTAGAATTTTCAGAGGTATGAACTTCCATTATAAGTATTTGTATAGGTATAAGGCAGTTATGTCCCATCCAAACAGGTGCATTCCTATCTGTTACTTCTTACCAAGTTTGTGGAATCTACTTAACTTATCCAAATACTTTAATTCTAAGTCATTTAGCCTGCTAAAAATTGCTCATTTCAGCCACGATTGTTGAGCATGTACCATTTAAACAAAAGGAAATAAAACAACAAATAGAACAATCCAGCAATTGAACACATGTATTTTACAAATTAATTCAAAGCTTCGGTTTCTTTCTTTCTTCCAGTTTTTAAATCAGCCTTTATTCCTTGCCCTTGAGAAAGGCAAAAATATAAGAACATGCACCGCCAACAATGTTCCATGGTTTTGATGCTAGCAATCAGCCTTGATCAAACTGTATAATCTTAAAATAAATCCAAAATTTCACTGTCAGTTTCATCCTACTTTGTAGATACACTTGAGAGAACAATATGGGTGTACCTATGCCTATGTGTCTGTCTCTCTTAAAACCAAATATTACCAGCCCTGGAAAGGCTCTGCTTTGTGTTCTGGAAAAAAGCTATGAAGAACAGAATAACAAATCACTAATTGGTATCAGAATTCAAAGCCTAGTTTGAAGAACCTAAAACGATCTGTGTATTTGGAAGTGGATTTAGTTTTCTCATTAGTACAACTACAAAATGTTTCAGCTTTATTCTGTATTTAATTGAATACTCTCCAAATCTTTGTTTTCAAATATTTTGAGATTTTTTCCACACAAAGAAAGATTTACTATGCTACATCTACCTTGCCACACTGCAGACAAGATGCACATGAACAAATCGAACCACTAATATTAAGTTATGTGTTGGGTATTTTTCATATTGATTTTTATTGTGCTTCTTACTCTTCACTGCACATTTTCTGTGTGCCTTGCTGCTCCCTAGGGAGGAGGAAATGATTGCAGAAGTACTGATAGTCAAGTTCTTTGTTTTGGGCTTTGTTGTTTTGTTTTGTGTTGTTTTTTGGGGTTTTTTGGAGGGTCTTGGTTTGGTTTGGTTTGGTTTGGTTTGGTTCGGTTTGGTTTGGTTTGGTTTGGTTTCTAACCGAGAAAATGTCTGATGTTTTTCAGTAGTCCATAAGCATTGACACTTTTGAGATAATTTTAACATAATTTTCTAAAGACTTGGAATTCTCAAACTATTATTAACTTTAGTAAATCTTTCTGGAGTGGGAGAAAACTTTCTTGTAACAGTCTCAAATGAGTAAATATCAGTTGTGCTACTTTGATGAACAAATGAACTCCAGCTGAAATCAGAATGTTCTCTTGTAAATGGGATGAATAAACTGTTGCAAATTCAGAGGGTGTGAGCACCACTGACTTTAACAAGCCCAAAAGCAGCAGGAGATTCTCTAGTATCTCTCCACAAGTTGGAATAATCACACAGTACTCATTTTTAGAAACTGAATTTTCTAAATAGAAACTGTTTTCATCGTTAGACCTTGAGTTTAAAATACAGAGTCACTGTAAGACCATCAGAAGCAGCTAAAAGTATCCTGCATGACCTAGAAATACATGTAAGATGAATTATCTCACATAGCAGTGAAGCACAACCATTACATATCAGCCTCAAAAACACATTATAAGGGTATACGTTCTACTTAAATTTTGATCAAAGAGTTAAAATGAGTAAAATCATTATTCCTACTTGGCCTTCAATCGTCATTAACTTACAACAGTCTATCTCTCCTGCTCCCTGTGAAAAGGAAATACCTCCCCCTCCCTAAAAGCCTATGTGGAGAACTACATCAATTAAATTATAAGTGAATTCTGCAGTGAAATCATAATTATATATGGCTAATCTTTCTGCTGCATACTATTAGCAACAATGATGAACAAGCCTAAATATGCAGGTGATCTGTTTTTCAGTGAAGAAAACATCATCAGCTCATGTCCTATTGTCCTCCTCTTCCCAACCCAGGAAACATCCCCTCCCCGGCAGTCAGAAGTTAGTCATGACTACTCCATACAAAAAGTAGGTAGGTGTAAAACTAGAAAGGAAACAAGAAAAAGCTATGATGGCCAAAAGACACATAATTGGTTCGGGAAACAGTAGTAAAACAATCATATTTTTATATGAACAATAAGTAAAGCACCCTCTCCAGCACTGACTTGGTGTTCCCACCTTTCTAACAAACATCTCATTGGCACTTTGTATCCTCCTCTTGTATATCGTGCTTGTAGCTCAGTTTCCATCCTTTGATATGTTTTGAAAACCAATCCTGCAAACCCATTCCTGAGTAAAGATTACCATTGTTTAAATGAGGTGTTTCTCCATCCCACTGTTATTTGCCATCAGTCAATCTTCATATCTTTGCTCTGAAACATAAAGTGAACAAGAGTCTCCCTTTTCCTCCATGAACATTATTCCTTCTATGAACATTGTGAACACGAATACAGTCATACATATACCTGTTGTATGGCAGTATGCTTATGTATGTGTACATATGTATATGTACGTATACGTACACACAGCAGATACAGTCATTATGCAGATGCTCAGTTTCTCCTGACACCCATTATGTTGGGGTGACACCTTACAATGGTTCATTTTTTCAGTGTCTCATTGAAGAACTTGAAGCCAAGCCATGGTGATGGACCTGTGGTGACTCCCTAATTCAGCTGTGGCAAATTCTTTCGGTTGGTGGAGACTCCCTTGCACATATTAAGAGGAGGAGGAAACCCAAGCTCAAATGTTTTTGGCCTTACCTGTTCTCCATTTCTTCAGTACTGTCCAGTTTAACTTCTCAGCTACATGACTGGTATGATGGTTTGTTTTTTTCCCCTCAGATCATGGTGTTTAGTCTTAAAAAGAGATAATTTTACCATGCCTCCTCCAACTTGATGTTAAAAGAATTTTAATTAAAAAGAACAAAATGCCCCCGAGACAGCGAGAGAATATGAATACCCATTAAGCAAGGCCCTTGTTGTATTTCCCTCAATTCACCAGTAGATGGAAGCAGAGAAGCTCGTCCCCCATGATCTGCAGACAACCGAGATGTTTATTTTCCTTTTAAGCAAATCTTCGTCGAATGGTCGAATGAATAAACAATATTGAGACACTGTATTTTCATTTTGATTCCTCTCTGATACAAAGTTAGATGGCATTACACAAAAATATTTTCTATTTGAATAAGAATATTTTCTTCTGGAGTGCATTCAGTATTTTAAAATTATCATTTTTTTCTTTCTATCCTATTGAACAGCTTTAAAAAATTCAGTATTCATAACTACATGTACTTACAGTGCTAAAAATAAATGTTTGCAATTAATCATAGTCATAAGTAAATCCCAAATCAGGTATGAAGTATTGCTGCATGACATTAGCAGAATGGAGTTTCATTTCATGCCCTCATGTAATGACCCTACCAGTTACGCGGAGTAAAACCAAATTCTCCTTTGTGGGGCATTCAGTCAGCACACAAACAAACACATACTAAATTTTCATGTCCAAACTGAAAAAAATAACATACAATATGAGAACAACTGTGCATCACATCTGCAACATTAATAAAATCAACCTCCTGCAGACCAAAGGCTTGACCTACAGCCTACTGAAATCCAGAGGAAACTTCTAGGGAATCTAAAGTTATCAAGTTCTTGACAAGAAATAAATTCCACAGACAAGTTTCCTCATGCTTTATTCCTCTGAATATTCAGAACATTTTCTGCATTTATTGCAATTATGGTATTAGGAGTTTTTTACATACAGGTGAACAGCTTGACCATGCTGGTATAATGGAAAACACTGATGGAATGGTATTATCGTATTCCGTTCAGAAGAACATTATCCTTTCAGTTTTCTGAAAGATACCATCTAAGGCAAAGTTGTTCTCAAAATTGAACCATATTATAGGTTAATAGCATCCTCTGTTTTTTTATTTTTCTTCCTCTATTTTAAAAAACATGCTTTCAATGCTTTTTAATGCTAGCTTTCAACTGACTGATACTTGACTTTGTTGTTAATACAACATTAAGATGAATAAGTAAAGTCTTCAACCCCGTTGGAGTTGTTATTCCTGCCCATCTGGGAACAGAGTAAACAATATATTAAGTACACTGGTTTATAGAATTTAACCCCTTTTTCAAAGCAGAAGAGCTAGAGACTTGACTTTGTTTAATGGAAGCTCACATTTTGTAGAACTCTGAGAAATATGGAGAAAGAACCTCAGGGATTTCACGTTGCCTTAATGCGCAGTGAATCAATGCTGTAACTCATATTAACCCTAATAGATTGTGCATCACTGAGAGAACAGAGTCCTAAATTCTGGGGAGATGTGACTATTTTGCACTGGCCTTTCTCATATGTCAGGACACAGCATTATCCATTGGGCCAGGTCATAACTGCCTAATTCTCTAAGGCTTTATGCATTCATGTAGTATATCAGCACCTTCTGCATAAAATCAATTGCATTAATAATTGCAGGTATTTCCAGTGCATAAAAATACTGCTTACTTTTTAAAAGACACCATCTAGTAATATGAACCTATGAATGGATAATTTAATATGAAAATTTTTAGTAGCTGGCCATTTACATGGGTTCTGGCAATTTTATTTTGATAATACGAAGCCAGTATAAATCTTTTATTTGAACTACATTAAAAAAAAATCCAGCATGTCCTTCCTTTTCTAAAACTGAGAGATTCACTGAGTCATAACAAGAGCAAAAGAACTGTAGGTTATTTTTATGTCTTCATGTTTGTGGCCATGCGATCAACTGACAAGAGTCTTAATTACTTGTTCTAAGTTTGCTGTCTTCTTGCTATTTAAGCAGTCAGGGCTGATACTTGAATTCAGACAGCAGAAGAAGCCTCCAATATGATGTATTTTCCATCCAAAGACTTCTGCTGGAACAACAGAAGAAGAGAAACATAAATTTCCCTTAATCATCCTGAGATCATAGTTTGCAGTTCCTGCAATACAGATGATTTCTGAAGTGAGTGCAAAAATGAGACTGCCTGCAGATTCTTAAGTACCTGGGTATACAATCATAGATATTATTCATGTTTCCACTGAATTTGTGTTTAAAGATGTAGATAAATCCACATGCTTATTTCAAAAAGAGAACCTGAAATATGGAAACAAACTGTAAGAGGTTTTGTGATCAGCAATTTCTACAAGCTTATTTTAAGAAATGTAATTCTTGGATCACAATGAATGGTCCTTACGCTTGTTTTTTCAAACTTATTTTCAGAAATATCATTCTTGAGTCGCAATGAATGGTCTTGATGCTTGTTGAAAATAAGTGGCTATTATTCATGATTTTGTCCATCACTCCTTGAGCGTGAATTAATACTGAGAACTTTGATTTATAGATAGACTATTCTTCTCTACTTTTCCAGTTTAAAAGAATCTTATTTAACACAATAATGTCTTCTTGATGACTTTAGAACTTTCTAAAAAGTATTTGTCCTCAAAATATCTGCTAGCCACATTTCTTCATATGGGAATTGAACAAATGGGACTTTCAGTTCAGTGGCAGGGAAGGGAAGGGGAGGGAAGGGGAG
>VZSF01008384.1:30392-88763 GCA_013398295.1 Chionis minor
AAGGGAAGGGAAGGGAAGGGAAGGGAAGGGAAGGGAAGGGAAGGGAAGATTCTCATATCGGGCTGTGAATTTTTGCTTCTACTCATTTGCATACACAGTTATCAACAACTTTATGAGAACCAAGTACTTAGATTCCTGCTACAAGTTGTAAAATCTTAAACTGAAATTCCCTTTTAATCATATTACCCCTGTTTGATACTTTGTCAAATGAGCTCAAGGTTCTTTAAATATCGGAATGCCAAGATATCAAGTACAGATATAAAGGAAACACATATGGTGTGAAGAAGGAACTGGGCATATGGAAACCCTAATTAACCCAGGCAACTGAAGAAGCAACAGCTGGAGAAACAGAAATAGGATCAGTACTGTTCCTTGGGAAATTTGGTTTCAAATCCAGTTGGAAAAAGGAAGGACTGACCTGATCTTCCTCTTCACTTTAAGACACTCCTCAAAACTGCATCAGTAAATAAAAGTTGGTTGCCTCATCCTTATTTCTTTGAAACAAGTGAGAAATTTTATTTTATGATTTCCATCAAAACTATATTTTTTCCATCAAAACTAAATTTCCATCAAAATTTTGCAGTTTCAATCTGAATGCCTAGGTACTTAGGTGGTGACTAAAACATCCAATTTTGATCCTGGGAAAAAACAACAAGAAAGCATCACATTGAACCACAATAAATCCACAAACGTAGTTGCTGCAAAAGAAAATGAAATGCAACTTCAATTCTTGGTAACTATTCAAAATTTCAGAAATGTACCTAATTATGTCACCTACACATTTTCACAAATCTTTCTTATTTTTAATTTGGCAAAAAATACATTGCTTCAGTAGTAAAGAAAAAATATTTGGGAGATTTTTTCCAGAACATTTTGCCCTAAAAAAACTGTAGTAGATTTGTCATTAACCTAATGAAGTATTTAAATATCAAGATCAAGTGATTTATCAATATTTTTAATATACCTGCTCAGATAATTTATTGTTTCTCCAAGTTGCTTCTCACATGTTTACAAAAATGTGTATTTAATTTCTCATATCTGTGTTATCAGGATACTGTAAATGTTGTACATGTACACATAACTAAACATTTTTCATACATTTAAATGTACTAGAGGCTTCAGGGAGTCACTTATCCTTTTACTATTTTTGAATTTCAATATAACTGAATATTGATATCAAAGGAATATGAGGAAAGATGTGTCACAAAGGGGTTTAGTTACATAATCTAATAAAAACTCTCAACATCTGCTTTTATCGGTATTCCTTAAGGCATGCTACCAAACATCTATACCTGAACATAAACCCCACCCTTTTCATTTCCACTTGTTTAATTTGATTATTAATTCCAATTACCAATAAAATATTCATCTTGATCATCTGAATTTACTGACTTTGTTCTTTCAAGCTTTTTCTTGTTTTAATTTGTTTTTGTTTTCAAGGGGATGTTTCTTGTCAAAATAGGGAAAAAATGTGGAAATAACTGCCAGCGCTATTTCAGCATAATAATAGCATAAAAATAACAGAATAAAATGAACCATATTATATATTCAGTGCAACTATGAAAATGATTTCCAAGTAGCCAAATAGTCTACTTTTTTTTGTGGACTTTCATGTTTTTTAAAAGTATAAAAAATAAATTACAATAAAATCTACAAATATTGCAAAGGAGAGTATTTTCTCTCTGATTCTTCCTCTTGCAGAAGGATACCACTAGAAAAATTCTCTGACAAACAAGCACACAGAAAATGTGTTTACAGAATGCACTATATCCATTAAAACTTTTTGGACTTCTGCTTTTTTCCTGCAATGCGAGGAGCTCAATACAGATCTTTTTCCCACTGATTCCTGACATAGAAATATAATGTAGGCTCTGGAATGTAACTCAAGCAAAATTGATGTGCAGTGGAAGGCCTGAGGCCTGACCAAATTAGCAGCACAGCTGGATCTTTTACAAGTTCTAAGAAAACTGGATGACACATTGCATATGCACCGTATCTTGATTCCCCCCTGGTAGGCCACAAGAAAACTCTGCAGCTCTTCGCTGGATGCCTTCCAAGTTCAGAAATGTACTGGGGAGAGCCTAGTGGCACTGACAAAGGGAAGCATTTCTCGTTAAAAATGCAGTACAAGGTAAGACTAACAGGTTTTCAAAGAATTCAAATGATTGCTGAAGTACAGTATCACTGGGAAATGACAGCACTCCACTCCTAGCTCTCTGCTGAGAAGGCACCAACGTATTTTCCGCTTCTTTTTTTTTGCTTTTTTCTAGAGCGCAGTTAATGGTTATTTTGAATATTCAGAATAAATCACTGCTGAACCACTTGCAGAAAGGGAGGGTGGAATGGTTTGAGCCTTTAGCTTGAAATATGCAGACTCTATAAATCAGATCATCAGTTCTGTTTCCTATGATAAATAAAAATTGCATTATGTAGTCATGTTAAGAAATTCTTTCACGTAAAATGAAGGTCCAAGAACTCTAAACTGACTAAGCATTCTAAGCTGTTTTTTCTTCTGCCAAAGTGATTTTTGTCTAAGTATTTGCTCTCTGTTTTTCTGATACTTAGCTGAAATCTTTATGCATATTGGAAATATCAAATAATTCCATAGAGAAATATTAGTTCCTTTTATTTTAAGTTTTGGGGTTTTTTCTGCTTTATAGTTTAGTAGAAAACTAAGACCAAGTCTTCATTTAAATAACATAGTAGCAGAGATTTTCAAATAGATATTTACTTATATTATTTTCTTGCCATAAGAATGTCAACTCTGTATGTACCTTTCTATATAAGAACCTCTTGAAGTATGTCAATGTTATACTGATTTTTAGATGTTGTACAAATGGCATGGATAAATAGCTGGGACAAAATAACACAATTTTAAAATAAGAACTGATTGAAGATAATATTCTCAATAATATATTCATTATTATTTTGTATAAACTCAAAACACTAGTCTTCATATTCAGAAACAGTAAGTATTTCCATATTAAGAAATAGTTTCAACACCTTTCAATACAAGTTAGAATGGGAAGAAATGAATGCAAGGGTTTTTTTCTGGTTTATGTTTTTAATTTTGCTTTTGGCTCAGAAAAGAGAAATATTTTTTGTTGCTGCTCCTTTTGATGCTTGTATTGAATTCTGATAATACTTACAGCCTTGCAATTTTCCTTGACAATGAAAGAGAAGCCAATGGGGTGGAAACTGGCTATATCATAAACATGATGCTTTTGGAATAAAGATAATTTAACAGAAAACAGATAATAATTTTCCATCAATATCAGTTTAATATCAATGGACACTACAATGTTTCTGATGCAAGCATTGACTCCACCTAAAATTCAGAGAAGACAATAAACCTTTCTGCCATTCATTTGTGCTCCCCTAAAAGGGAGAACCTAAAGATAATCAGTATCACAAACTTACAGAACAGTATACACTTAAAACAGAATAATAAATACTGCTAAAATGAAAGCAATGCCAGCAAAGCCTTCAGCTTTTCAGAATCTCTGAAAATTTCTAAGTACCTCTGGAAACTCAATAGACTCTTTTATACACCCCCAGTCTCCCACTGATTTTCTCTCAAAGCTTCTTGTTTAATATTACTTTCTACCTTCTTCCCTTACAGCCATAGAGTTCATCACTGCCTACATTTTTGAATGCTTGAAACTAATCTGACATAGTGAAATAAAAACCGAGGACTAATTAGCCTGTGTCTAGATGATCCAACTGTATTACAGAGGTTATTACTGAGACAAAAAGCTTGATCAGAATCAGCCTCGCGGTGAAATATCCATTATATTATATGGAATAAAGTGTCTAGCATCACTTAATAGCTATCTGAGAAAGATTTTTAAGAAAGCTGTTATTTTTCTCTGACACAGTGGTATTATCACGTAACTGCATTTAGCTATGTAGAATAATGTATAGGATTTTCTGATGGAATAACATCTGTTAAGGCCTAAGTTTATTATAACTTACATAGTCAGCTGAATTTAGGGTTACAGGAAAAAAAAATAATCAAAGCTTTAGCTAGCTAGCTTTTTTTTTTTAGCTTTTGCTAGCATGAAGCTAGCAAAGCTTCATGTGTTAAAACGTATTGCTTTCCTTTATGTCACGTCACGTATTAATAAAATTAACCAGTTACATTCCAGTGAAAACTGCAGATTGAAAAAGTATTTTCAGATGTGAGACAATCAAAAGATAAATAGATAACTATCAAACTGGCACTTGCATTCACCTACTGTACACGTGCACATAGGTGCAGAAATGTAAATATAGCAGCAGAACTTTCATGCTCTTTCGTGCATAAACATACGTAGTAGAATCTGCAAATGGTAACTAAGAGAAAGAAAGGGAGCCTTAGTATGCCAAAATACAACTCAGTCCTCCAAGTTGTTAGGAAGGGTAATGAATGTTATAATTCATTGGCAATAAAGTATAAGTAAGCCTGTTAAAATGTGGATTGGTACTATATAATTGCATCATAAACTGTGTATTCGTGATTTTGATGTACACCATCAGAATTAAGATTGGATGAAATGAAATGACATGTAAGTTTCTCTAAGGTCCACCAAATTTCTAATTTAAGTTTCAAAATGTACCTGTCATCTTTCTTTTTTTCATTTAATGCTCATTTAGAGGAGACGTTTTATTTCATTTAGTAGTTGGGTCGATTCCAATAAACTTAATCAAGGCATATAATTTATACTCAATTTAAATTCCTACTGACCTAACATTCCTAATGATACTGATTCATTTGCTCAAAAATAAGGCTGTGAATGTCATGTGCTATTTGAACACTTTGCAGTATGTAATACAGTGCCATGAGGTTACCAGATACTACACAGGACTTGTACGGGACCCATACTCTTTCTGGCTCAACAGTGGGAGGACTGGTAACATACGCTCGTTGATAGCATCCATCTCAGAGATGATGACAGAAGAGACAAGAGTGACCCATCTTAAAGCAACTGAGTCAAGTCTATAGTGTCTGAATTTCTTTTATAATTAAAGAAGAGGGAAAAGAGCCTTCAAAGGTCTAAAGAGGAAATTTCTCGTCTTAATTTAGTTACCAAATCTTAGTTAACAAATTTTCCCTTTAGAAGTATTCAGAGACACATATTTATATCCACTGACTGCACCAGAACTTAGAAAGTCTGTAGACATAAATTAAATGTCTAGGTAATGCAATGTGGATCTCAACCTGTGCATTTCCAAAGGAAGACTAGAAGTCTTATCACTTTTCATTTTCAATTGTGCCATTATCACCTCCAATTACAAAATAACTGAATACACTTTTTTCTCTCTTTTATTGCAACAAAGTAGCAATAAATTTTTCCCCCAAATTGCTAACTTTTCCAAGTTGAAAAGGCTAGGTAATTTATTTTGATATATTTCAGAGCAGAATATGATGTGTAAGGTTTAGAATTTTTGGAGTAGCCCCTGGAAAGAGTCTCAGAAACACCTGCTTGAATAATCAATTAAGCTGTTACAGGAAAACTATACTTTTGGTATTGTAGTGGATTACGAATCTTTATTATTTGCTTTCCCATGTGTTTGCTTCATAACTGAATTACTGAGGACACTGAATTGTCTTATCTATCTATCTTTTATATATATATGATGCACTAATGCACTTTTTCTTCATTTATTGCTTTCCATTGTTTTGCAATGTGCACTTTTAATTCTGAGTGAAATTTGTTCATCCTTATTAAACTTGAAACATTGCATAAAATATTTCTTTGATTTCAATACAGTTACTTGTGGATTAAAGTTCTCCTCGGTGTGGATTAAAGAATAAGGAATAATTTGACATTCTTTGTTAAGAAGTAAAATATGATTATCAGCTCTGTATGCCTGCCTTCTTTAAGACCTAACCAGAAACAACTTCTGATTTTTAAAGAGGGCAAAATGCTACATAAAGGGTATCGTACTATGTGCTTCAAGATAGACAGTTATATATTAAGCACTATAATTTTATGAAATAATGTGAATCTGCAACTGAAGAAAAGCAAATATTGAAAGTAGTTTGTTTTGGCTTAAGAATACTTGCAGGGTGTGTCTGTCTGTTAGTCATAAACATGATGCATAGACTCCTGTTCTGGCTCTAAATGAATTAGGTCAAATTCCAAAGTGCAAGGAACACAAATGTCCCTATGGATTGATTAACCCTTCCAAAAGGTAATTTGTTTCTTTTTTTAATATTTATTTTTTATCTAATTTGTACTAAGAAACAGAGCAGTTTAATCAATGTGAATTTATTTCACCTAAATGATCTGGCTTTTGACATGTAAGATAAAATAATTAAAGGCACCCATAAAAATTTGACATCATGTTGCAATCCAGTGTTGCTGTATCCAATATGACCAAATTTTCAAAGCAATTTAGGTATCTAAATATGCAGCAAACCAGTCAAGTCCCATTCAAATACTTAATTCTCATTAGTATCCATGAAGAACTGAGTATATTCACGTGAGTTAAGAGCCCTTGTGCTTCTGGGTCCAACTAATTGGCAGTGTAAGGTTGTTATTCATTTATACACTTTTAAAATCTCACTAGAGGCCTATCTACACTTGAATAAAGACCTTTTAAAACTACTCTCTTAGGACACCAAGTAAATGCCTGTATCTCTTGGAATAAGAATTATGCCCTGAATAAAGGTGAAATGCAATTCACCTTATTTGGTCTTCAAAGTTAGATGTCTAATCCAAGTATGGCATTCATGCCAACTTTTTCTTCAAAGGGAAGAAACAGAAAGAGATGACTCCTGAGGGTGATTCATCCTATCTTAAGACCAACATTTAAGGAAGGTAAGATAAATTGTCTTCAAGAGAATTCTATCTCCTTCCTTTCTAATACATGAAAGAATTTAGTCAAAAGCCTTAGACTGCATGCTTAACTTCTGGACAGTGAAAGATTAGGTGAATTCTGCCCTTAATTCTCTAGGACATGTCTTCAGACGTGTTTATACCTTTTCTTGGTGCTCCTTTCCCAAACTGCACTGATATATCCATCCTTGTGTAAACATTAATTCTCTAAGGTACTGCAATTTGTTATTGTGATCTTAAAAATAGTTTACATTATGTTTATCTGATTGCATAATAAACCATGTAAGATAACTTTGCCCCCTTTCTCACCTACCTCCTGTTGCTGTCTATTGACTGACATCACATTTTTCCAGAATGGAAGTATTCAAGGCCAGGCTGGATGAGGTTTTTAGCAATCTGGGCTAGTAGGAGGTGTCATTGCCAATGGCGGGTGGGGGGGAACTAGATGATCTTTAAGGTCCCTTGCACCCTAAATCATTCTATGATTCTATGAATTATATGAGTCAGGAAAATAAACGGAGGGGTTTTTTCCTCAGTTGTAACAAAGGAATTGATATCTATAAATTCCTGTAGACAGGGAAACAAACAATATAGAAAAATGTCACAATGCATTTACAGTCAAAACTCCTTGCTTAAGACTTAAGTCTTAAAATTTTGGCAGTAAATCTGTATTGGAGAAAATGTCAGCCTTTCAGGTACAAAATTAGACATAATGGTTTGTACATGCAGGTCAAAGGCAAGCAGACATCCCAACAGAGGAACAATAGGATTCCATGAAGTGTAAAATATTAATGATAATACACACTATAAATCCCAGAATCCCGCCTTACCATGGGGTTTATTCTGTATTCAAATGAAGTTTAACAGCTGAAAATATGGAAATCCCCCATTTTTCAGCCTCTTGCTAAGCCAAATATAGTTATGAGTATTTTTGTTCAAGATTTTTATTCAAGAAGAGACAATTCTTGCACTGGCAATGGCAGAATTTCTGGTCTGTAGACTGGACTTGAAAATTTTTTTGGACCTACACATAGTAAAAGTACACAAAAAATTCAATAGATGTTATTTACTATCCTTAATTTTTGTAACAGTGAAAACAAACCCTGAAAATATTGTACTCAAATAGCCAAAAAGAAATTTAAATATTTTCATTTTGTCTTGTTGCCAACTTGAACAATGTAATTGCAAAGATTGCATTCAACTGTTTCAGATTTTCACACTGAATTTTGCTGCCTGCAACCAAAACATTACATCTGTTCTTAAATAACTTTAACTTTATTGTTTTTTATGGGGTGAGGGGGAACAGATCTGAATCCAAACTGCTGGTAGCTAAAGGAAGAATGGGAGACTAAAACTGACATCTGACCAAGTAACAGTGCAAGTAATGCATACCTCTAGTTGACAGATGACTGGGTTACATGCAGTTCTGAATCGTCTGTTGCATTTTTCCACAGCACAGAAGACAGTGGCAAGTTATCACAACCAGAATCCTTGTTGAGAACACATTCTTTCACGTCAGTGTTTTCTCAATAATGTAATTCTACACCTATTAACACAATTGACAAAGTAAACGTCATGCAGGTTAGGTGGATCTACAAAAACAAGTTTAAAATAAATGTGGTTAACACGGACTGACAAATCTGATAATTCCAAAGACTTAAGACTCTTCTTGTTGTCAGTTGTGACATATACATGACCTCTTTACTGACTAAGTAAAAATGCCTCACAGCCAACAAACTGAAAACCCAAATCATTCACTTCTTTCAGTAAAGTTCTGTGAACAGTATTTCCTGCCTCATTTTGATCATAGGGAATCCTGCAGAGAGCAGTGTTTTGATTAATCAAGCCATATACTATTTTAAAGTTATATTACTCTTTCATTTCAGCAGGGAGAATGTTTTAACAGGGTCCAGGATATTATCAAAGGTATTCCAGAAGTTAAAGACAAATTCTCTGGCAGATAGCTGTACGTTGAGGCTAGTTCTAGTCCTCAATTTTGGTTATTTCAGCTAAAAATTGTCAGTATTACATCATTAAAATAAAACAATATAAGATTTTTCCTCATATAATTAATTAAAAATTAAAACATATGCATATTGTTTTCCTTGTAATCTGAAAGTCAAAGGTAACTCTTAACCAAAAGATACAGCTTTTCAATTGCTTTGTCAACACCACAGACATCTCTCCTACAACTTGTACTAAGTGGAGAAGGATTATTATGTAAAACAAGAGTGAAATAATTGGCTCAAAGTGCCTTCTTCCTTTTGTGAAATTACTGAAATAACTGTTATCTGATAAATGTGCAGTGATATTACATATATAAGTTGATTCTAATGATGGACATCATTAGAATTTAGCCCCTGCCAGTTAGGCAGAATGCTGTAAATGCAAAAGTGTGACACATGGATGGGAATCCCAAAACGAGAGTGCAGTTCCTACACTCACTGATTTGTGAGGGCAATACACCTTAGAAGGAGAAGACAGAGCAGAGGTGAAGATAGATCAAGTGATTGGAATGTTACCAGCGCTGAAGGAGTCTCTGATAACCTTGGGCATGGTTGATAAATTTAAGTTGGAAGGAACCAAGGAGGATGGCTGAACTCAACAGAACTACTTTTGATAATATAGACCACTGAAGTGGTTAGAATGAATAAAAACAGGGACTAAAGACAAGTGAATTTGTCATTATCATAAGAAATAAGAGAGAAACTCGTAGAGAATAAGAAATGGCTTTGACTGTTCCTTGCCTCCACTGATCCATTCTGTCATTCTGGCCCATTACCAGTACTCTTTTGCACTAGAGAGCAGAAGTTCTACTGGAATGCCCTCTGGAATGCAGCATCTGCAAAGACTGCAAAAGACAAATCACCTTGCTGAGTAAAAAATTCCTATTCCTTTCATACCTAATTTAATTCCTGTTTTGTATGTAGGTGTTATCTACATACGTATATATTTTCTCCCATTGAAACAAACAATCTAATAATTTATCTGTGTCTATTTTACCTTTGGAAAATCATTTAGTTAACCATCTCTTACTTGATTGTTATGAAAATGCTAATTTCTTCGGGGAATTGGGTGGGGAGGCTAAAAACACAGAACCATACCATGGCATGTAGAGAACCACATCATTCCATGGATTGATAATTTATTTATTAAGCAGGATGGCTCAAATAGATAGCAATTTCTTGTCTAGTGTTTCCATCCTACACATCATGCTCACATCAGTCATAGTCCCTGCTCCTGTTGTCTAGGTTAGACTGGCAGCACAGGACACTCTCAGGCTGGCCACTGGTTGTGTCCTAGTCCCAGCTGGTGGCCTGTCCCCTGTGCAAAAGAGTTCCATCGTGGGCTCAATCTTTGACATGACCTCTGAGGTCCACACATGGTGTGCTACCCTCACCTCTCATTGGGTAATTGTCTTCTCTATTTATTTCATTATAAACTGGATAATCATCATAAGATGCTAATGGCCTTAGTAATAATGTAGCCTGAGGCCAACCTCTTTGACTTTCCCTATATCTAAGGCTGATTATCAGTTATCACTCTTATCTCCAGGGTTTCTTTCATCCACTGTCCCCAGTACCCAAAAGCATGAAATCAGCAATAGGCACATAAAAAAGTACCTTATTATTGGCTGCAGTATAAGGAAGACGAATACAAATTGTTCAATGTAAGAATATTATCATGTAAGAAAGTTTTCAAAGGGCTACCAAATCTTTCTGAATACAGAGTAGAGAAGGGAACTGTTCAGTCTTTCCCTCATTTCATCCATCTACATCCCTCTGCATAACTCAATGCATTTATTTGCACAGAGCACAATATTCTCTTTCTGGTTTAGCCTACTTTAAAAATCAGGTGATATTTTTTTTGATTAATCAGAAGATTTGTAGAAAAAAAATGTTCCATCTTGTTGAAGTCACCATTGCATCAAGTAAATATTTGATATTAAAATATATCCATATGTGTTTTTCAAGGGTATTAAACTGGCAAAACTTGGATTCTGAGATTTGTAAGAATAAAGAATGTAAAAGGGTTTGAATAGGATTTTTGAGTCTCCACTCTTCAGCTCTTGTGCTCGCACCCTTCAGAGAGGAGGACAGTGCCCAGTCCTAGGAAAGTGAAAAACTCCCACATTACAAAACCCATTACAATTTCTACCTGGTTAAAAAGACTAGAAAGCTCTGCTGTTTCTAAGGCAGATCTAGATATGGGCAGAGTACTCAGCTTCTCCACCACTACTTGCTGCTGCTGAGGAAAGATCAAAGTATATGTGTTGCCAGCTACTGCTGACTGGCTAGGCGTCATTTATCCGTTCTCCTCATACTGACAGGAATAAAAGATCCAGTTCTTCACCTCTCTCCTGCCCATAACAACAGTGATCCAGGTCTTTTTGAGGAGTTCAAGTTCTACAACACCTTATGGAAACATCATTGTTTTATATAACTTTCTTTATATATAGTACAGAATTTACTTCCAAAAGCAGTGAGGAAATGAAACCTGATGAAAAAACAGCACCAAGGAAATAATGCAAATTAGGACATAGTATAGAGAAAATTTAAATTTTTATTCCAAATTAATTCCTTCATCCAGCTTCTTTAATGGACATACAAATGCTTGTACTGGCACAAAAGTAAGAACTAATGGTCAGAAACAAGTATGTGTGGAACCATTTATTTCAGCACTAGTGCTAATTAAAAGTGATATCAAAATCATGGAACAACATCCTGCGACCACAACAGTTATTGCAGCATTGCCATTAAACTCCTCCATCCCTACTGTCTCCTTTGCACCCTTTCCTTGCTCATTCCTGAAGGAGTCAGTGCAAGATATTTTGGGCAGATGTGCATTGTTTTCTGTGCCTCATGTGCATCTTTGTAGTTGAACAGAATGCATCAGAAGCAGAGAAGGTAAAGTTGTCAGGGCAACCTGTGACCAGCTGTATTGGATGGAGATAAATACAGAGCAGGAGATATTTAAGAAGATTTCAAATACCTCCTGATCCTTATAGGACAGGACAAGCAGTACACTTGCAGTGCAAGGAAAGGAACATGCAACATTCGTCTTTCTCTTCTTTACTGTTCTTCTGCCCATATTTCAATTCTCATAATAAAATGTGTCATCCTTTTAGCTGGGAAACAATGTTATTGCCTGGCTGCTTCTATACCCTTTAAAAATTGTTCTTTTTCTCCCACTAGAGTCAGCTTTCCCAGTCAGAACAATTAGTATAATTATCTCAGTTCACACCTCAGTTCACAGTGCAGACACTCCAGTTTAATGGGCTGAGACACAGATGAACTCAGACACAGTTCAAATCATTGTTCTCATAGTCTCTTTTCTAAAGTCACTGTTCCATGTAAAAATATTAGAATAAAATTTCTAACTCATATTTACCCACTCAGTTCTCTTATTAAAACAGATTTTTTTTCTGCCTTTTTTATGTCCTTTTTTTCTTTTTTTTTTCNTCTCACTGTGTTGCTGGCTTCTCTTCCTCAGTCAAACTCTCAGATGATCAGCATCTTAGAGATTGAAAAGCAATGCCTCTGTGCCAAATCCTGCTCTGCTATGCAGATATGCCTGTGTTAGTTTAAAGTCACTTAATTGATTTTCTGGTTAGAGAGGCATTGGAAATGGCTAAACAGGAGGCCAAGTCTCTTTCAGGCTTTGGCTGCAGGTACTGTTATTACTAATAAATCATTTTGTAAGTTGCTTTCCTTTTCAGATATTTTGCTTGTAAACATGAATCTTGCCTTTAGAAAACTGTAATCAAATAAGTGCTCTTCCTGTCTAATATAAAACAGTGATAGCTGCACAGCACAGTTAGTGTAATCTATTTCACAGTATGTCCTCTTTTAATCTTTTATTTGATTCATAGAAACTGCTAGGTCAGAACACATAATAACTTTCTCTGAAGGAAGAGTCTGCTTAAAGTTTCCAAACATGACTTAAAAAACCTTCTATTAATTACACTATACACACATTGTTTTTTTCCTTCCCACCTCTCTTCTGTGGAGTTGAACTGTGAGTTTAAGAAAGAAATTTGAGACCATGAGAGCCATTGCATCTCTAAATTTTGTTATATCATGGCTGGTGCGAAAGATAAGTTTCATATGGAAAAAAACGTCTTTCCTCTTGTGTGCTTGCTCCTCTGAAAGTGGTAGGACTTTATGCCTTTGCCACTTCTTATAATGGAAGATTTAGAAATACATTTTTGAAGACTACAAAGCTGTTTCAATCTATTGTGAATTCTGGAGTATGAAAAGAGTTTGAAGCTGTTTTCCCCTTAACCTCTCAGCTGTAAACAGCTGAAAGCAGAGTCCAGCTAAGCTGCATGTTGTGCAAGCCAAGTGGGGACATTCTCATTGTGCCTTCTTCCCCCTGAGTCCCAATACCCTATAGTTCCCTAGGCATCTAGGAACTGGGCTGTTGTGAAGTGCAACATTTATTCCTAAGTGTGACAACAGCTGGAACAGTCACAGGTGGCTAGGAATCTGATTTCCAGAGAGCTTCAGGGCGCATTTTGACATGTTTGTATGGATAAAATTCCCATAAGAAGCCATGATAGTTTGTTAATATTTACCTACTCATATATTTTCTCCATATGATTTACAAACACACTTAAATTACGTGACAAATAGACAGAGATATGTAAGTGTAGATATACAAACAGGATAATAAAAGTGATAAGAGCAAACTTAAGTATGTTTAAAGATTCCATGTATAAAAGCAGTTTAATTCAATAATTTATTTGGCAATGTAATGCATGCATTTTACACTGACCTTTAATAGACAGCAATACTGATGAGTCTTGTTTTCTGCATTTTTTGTTCTGACTAGAAAATATGTAGAAGTGCAAAAGGCACTACTTAGATTGGTTTTAGATTTGACATTCCATTCCACCTAACTCAAGAATATAAATTGTTATTATCAGGTAGCACTAGCTGAATAGGTAACAAAACAGAACAGGAAAATTACTGAAGATAAGTTATTTCACTTTCATTCAGTTTTTAAATGCTGATAGATACACAATCTGTATATCATAGCTCTTTGAAATGCACTAAACTCTCAAATATTTCAGTTTTTTAAAATAAATATTTTATAAAAACTAAACCCACAAAAGTCATATACTTGTCCGGCTTTAAAAATTAAAAATAACGCTGCTATCTTCAGTGAACATAGAATAAAGTCCTCTTCCATCCAAATGAATGAACTTTAAGTTAAACATAAACTAAAGTTGCTTTTCTTAGAGGTAAAGTGGCTGAGAACAACAATATCTACCTCAAAATCATTTGTACTAAAATGCCATTATTTGTTGAGCTTCAACCAAAGAAACTGATGTCTTTTTCCTTTTGTTACAATAGCAATATAAATATAACTAATATTGACATCAATATAATGATGTCAGTACAACTGAAAACTGAGAGTTCTGTTGATTTGCTGAGATCCTCAGGTCTTCGAGGTGAGAATATTACACATTTCTGTGGAGTCAAGCCAAATTGACCATTGAAACAGATTACTTTCACCAACTTCAAGGAAGTAAACACAAAGGACTGGGGAGCTGTTAGCCACATCTACAGTAGCTAAGGCAACAAAATGAGTTAATGTCTTTCATATTCCAATGGCTTTCCGTGCTACCCACCTGTTGATAAAAAGGAGAAATCAGCCTCAAGAAAATCGTAGAAATGGCTTTAGTACTTTGGTGAGAATTCACCACGGAGCAACCTACATCGAAAGAGGTGTTTTCAAGGTTTAGAAGAATGAATTTGAGACTTTTCCCCTCAATGTTTTCTCAGCAGTAGCTCAAACAACATTTTGGACTCTGGATTTTTAGAGGATTCTTTATTTGCCTATTAATACTCTGCTTTCATTAAAGTGCCTAGACCAATTTCGGTAATTTGTTGTAACAGAAGATTAATTTATACTGGAGCATAACACTTGCCTGGAAATGTAACTGTTTGAATTATTTGGTTAAGCTTCCAAACATTATTTTTCATTACATGGATGCATAAAGATGTCACATGCACACGGAAAAAAAGTTCACCATTTATTCATCAGCAAGCATCTAATTTAGATATCATTTATTATTGTTATTATAGGCTGAACTGTCAGAAAGTTATTAAAATGCCATTCAGAATGCATAGCATAAGAGGTCCAAGTGACCACTACATTGCCCCCTAAAGGTAGCGACAGTTCTAATACTTAGTTGGTGGAGATTTCCCCCATTAAAGGTTACTGTGCTTTTTCAGCATCCATCCAGTGCACCTCCAGGTCTAATTTCTACTTTTTGTTCCAGTGTGTCATGGTGTTGGGTTTGGAGTTACAAGTGCACTGTGGGTGCTCAGGCCAAGGCAAACAAGACTTAGAAAGATTGCACTAAAGGTCAAAAATATCTGGTGGGGAGCGACCTTACTGTCCCTGGAGAAGGGCTGTCCTGCATATAAGTATCCAAAGAAAGAGCTGTCAGAAATCTTTTGTAACAAAAAAAGAATCTGGACAATATTCAGTTTTAAGCTATCCTAGGAAGACCATGAAATTTAGTAATAACTTTAAAGTAAATGACAAACTCTCTGCAGAAGATAGATGAAAAAGTGTTTTTCTCATGTTACTGTACACATCTTGAGTTTGGTATGGATGATAGCATGGCCTGAAAAATCTTTATTTCATTATATAGATTTCTGACAAGAGTTATGGTAGCCATAAAAAACTGTGAAACTTGCTACAATACCTAAAATTATTTAACATTCACTGCAGATAGAGAGGGAAAAAAAATTGCTTTGACTTTAAAGCCAATTTTTGTTTTTGCTTTGACTATAAAACAGAATTCATGAATCTTTAAAAATAAGAAGGTTGGAAATCTGAAGATTAAGAAGCATATATATGTATGGGGGAAATAGAACTGCACAAAGCTCTTCACCCCAGAGATTCAAAGTGTCTTTAAAAAATCACAGATTTGCATGGGAAAACTCAGAAACATGGATGAGAACAGGAGGAGAACTACAGATCAGATGTGAGATGAATTACAGGAGCTGACAGGAGGAAGTAGAAGGCTTCCCATTGCTTTTAAACTTTTCTTTTACATTATTCTAATTATCCCTTCACAAACATTGTTTTTGACCTAATACAGAATTACTATAGAAAAATGAAATACTGAGCTACAACTCTACTATATAATTGATATTCTTTTTGTTCTAACAATTCATAGAGGTAAGTAGGGAAGTTGTATCTAAGAGATATTTTGCTGAAGTCAAATGCAAATAAAAATGCAACATTTGAGGGATAAAACCAGGCTATTAAGAGCTGTGCGTGATTACATAAACATGATTCTATAATGAGTGCTGGTGACTTAATGGATTTAAAAATAGCAGTTCCCTAGTATTAAAGCATCTATCTGATCTTCACTGTTTTTG
Source organism: Chionis minor (assembly GCA_013398295.1). Lineage (NCBI taxonomy): Eukaryota > Metazoa > Chordata > Aves > Charadriiformes > Chionidae > Chionis > Chionis minor. Next base: position 46,621 of record VZSF01008384.1, read on the forward strand.
AATCCTGAAGTGTTACAATGACTGCATACAGAGGATGAATTAAAAAATATAATGATTACAGAGCTTTTTAAGGCATGCTGTGCTAAATAAAAGGAGTAATCAAATCCTCTAATACTTTAATCTCTACCACCAACTAAAATAACCTCTAGTCCCATTGCAGAAGATGAAGATTTCCTACATGGAATTTGACTTTTGTGTTTGGTAGCAACAGGAAGGTGGAAGTGGAAGTAAAATCAGTAATGAGTCTTTATCTCATTTTCAAGTCTGTCATCATAAGTGAAGAGAGGAAGGCGGCCCTGACCAAAGGTTATAATGGATGTGACCATTGTCCAGACCTGACCAGAAGCAAAAAGAGTGGACTAGAAGTTTCCCTGGCTGTTAACCTAGTATTTATTAATTGGTATATATCCTGGAGAGGGATTTGTGAGGATAATGATTAGAGGCATCAGGAAGAAAAATGTTTGAGATCGAACTGTGATGGAATGATAGCTGTGGATTTTTGAGCAAGATAGCTCCAATGTTTGACTTTACTGTGCTCAAGGAAATACTTTTTTTTTTTTTTTTTAAAGGCAAGATTACACCCTGTATCTTATTTTTTGTCATGGAATATTTTATTAATATAAAAATATCCTTGAAAGATCTAAATGTTGACTGTAAAAAAGTCAATATAGGGTTAAGTCTTAAACATTACGGCTTATCTGAAGTTATTCTAACATTTGACTGCAAATAAACCTGAGATTTAAAACTACAGACACTGTAGTGAATGTGGAATATCGCTGATATGCAGAGGAGATTACAGCTAACCATAATAAAGTGGTTCTCAAACAGAAGTTCAGAAATAGTAAATCACAAAGTTTGAGCAGTCTGTAAGCAATTCGTAATAGATCATATGCTATTATAATGTTGACAACAAGATCATAATACAATTTAAACAGTTTTGTTTTTTTAAAGAGAGTATTGATTCACTAGAATAAAAATATTAGCTACTCTAGAATAAGTGTCTTAAGAAGTAGAGCATAAGTTTATGGCAAATTACTGAAGTTCATTCACAGTTTCACCTGTCAGACCAAGACAAGAATCCAGATAGCTGACAAACAGGCCGCCCTTTTATTTCAATAAGGATCTCATCTCTTTTGTCCAGTGCTTTCAGCTGAAATATTTTACCAGTTGATAAGCCTGTATTAGCAGCAGCAGGCAAAGGCAGTTATTCTTTTGAAGCTCCTTGTAAAATTTACACTACTTGCTTTCATTCATCTTCTTTCAGCACTTCTATATAGGTACTAGTATATATTCCCATTAAGAATAAATGCTGTATTTTGTTTACTTCAAGAAATCTTGCATAAAAATTCCATCATTTTCCCTCATCTTTAAAGGAGGCACTTTGAGGTATTTCTTTGTTAAAGCAATTGGAAATTAAATCGTGTTAGTCTCATTATCATGTTTATTTTTATGTTGTATCTAATTGGGCTTCATTCTAGGGAGCTAAACTGGTAAGGCTGATCAGTGATAACTCAGTATGGTACCTCAGCAAAAAAAGTAGCTTGGGAATGCATTTCTGATTTTTCTCATGATTGAAGTCAAAGACTTCCTTTTGCTGCTGTGTAACTGATTTAAAATTTATGCTTAAATATTTTGTGAGCTATAATGTTGTAATTATTGCCCTTACAAAGCTCAGTCAAGAAAAGAATTTCATTGTGCCTGTAGGAAAGATCCATCAATACTTCTATTTCATTTTCTAATATTCCATCTTTTTGGACCAAAGAAGCAAGAAGAGCTGGAGGGTCTGATAACATAGTCTCAGTGTTCTATATCTAGAAGCTGCCAAACACTTATCATTTTCAGGCAGAATTTTTTTTGCAGCTGCGAATTCATTAATCCTAGCTTGCACTTAGTATGTTGGCTCTGTAATAGGAATTGATGAGACTAAGACTGTGCAAAAAGCACCGAACAGTAACCAATTGTGTGTCTATACTGTAGTCGTCACCATGATTTGTGTAATAAAAATCTATCCACGCTAATTTTCAGCTAGATAACTTGAGTTCTCAAAACATCAAAGTCCAGTGGAGTCTACTGACTCAAGAATTATATTTCACAGGTTTTCTTAGTTACTAACTCAAATGTGTCTAGATCTCACTATAATTACAGCAGCTGTATTGCAGACACTGCTAGCAAAGGTTCATACATATCCTTCATGCCATCCAGGAAGACTTTGAGACTTCTCTGTGTGTATCCAGGATATCTAGAAAAGCAGGTGCTCACTGTGTGTAGTGCATAGTATGGATGCAGAGAAATCCCAGGTGATAATGTAGTACGTCTGATGAAGGAATAAGCCACGTAGGGGAAGGTTGAAGTGATAATTTGCTTATATCAAATGAAATAGGAGGATTTGTGGTTAAAATAGGGAGTGAAAACCTGTCCATTTGTATCCCAGAAAGCATTGTTTCTTCAAAATCACCAAGAATGAAATGATTTTAGGAAAGTTCTCATAGCAGAATATAAAGCATACTTTTATTTGTAGTTTTGACTGAAGACATTATGTTCTGTCTTTGTCTTTTATGGTACAATACAAACGAAACACACTATAGAAACTTAGGCCATACAGGGGCAAGGAGACTATTCAGGATTAATGATTTGTCTATAAAAACAAAAAGAAAGGAAAAAGTTCTTCCAGGAAGGTGTGGGTGGAGCTGAAAAGAAACGAATTAAAACTGTAATGTTGTATTTTATTAAATATTCATAACATTCATAATGTTTGCAGTTATTTATTGGTGTAAAACTAATTTAACTATTTTACGTTTTTTCATCTTGGGTACTCTGACTTCATTTTCTGCTGCTGTTATGCTTCAAAATTTACAGAGGAATTGAATTCCATAAAAAAAATAAAATTATAAAGTAAACACTTCTAAAATGTATTAATCTTTGACATTTCTATTTCAGATCTTGCTCAATAAATTTATTGACTCGTTTTTTGGCACTCCCAGTACATAAAGTTATATTATACATTGAAACTCACTCAAAGAGGTAAGACAAAGATGAACTACGTAACTAGAAAAGTGGGTTTGCTGGATGACAGTCAGGTACGGCTTTAATATGATTTCCCCTTTTGCCTTCAAGAGAAAAAATAAGCAAACATATAATCCTATAAATGGATGAAATGTAAAATTGACAGTTTATACTATTTAGTATAGCTTTCTCTGGCACATAAAGAAAAAGTTAAGGTTAAACTGAGACATCAGGTGCTTTCTTACACATTCCCACAATGTCCAGAAAAACAAATGTTTTATTTTTTTCAGAAAAAGCAAGATTTTCTTATCCCCTCCCTCAAAAACAAGCAAATAAATAAACAAAACCCTAAATCTTCCACCTCTTTGGGTAAAATGTAATTTTCATGTTGAAGATTTTCTTGCTCACGTGGCTCAAATATAATTTTTCAATCAAGGTCTTGAAAGTAAAAATTATATATTCAATTATTAATTAATTAACATGAATTAATTAGTTGTTCTCAATCACTTATTCAAAGACTGTATTAGTAGAAAAAAAAAAATCAAACACCTAGTCCCCTTCTTTTAAACAAAATTAGCAACAGCAACAAGACTTAAAATATTATTTAAAATAATAGAAGTCTGTAATTCATAGCACATGTACTTTAAATATACAGTGTGCCATCTTGCAGAGATGGATAGGAGCTCTGGCTTGTGAATTCCTAGTTCCTGGTTCACAGATTTCTACTGCCTATTTCTACTGCCTTATTATAACACAGATCAAGGCATCATGTGTTAGACTCTGACCTGCAAAGTTCCTCAGTAGGTTTTCTGATAATACACTGATATAACCATAGCACAATTGAGTGGAATGTTGTCTCTGTCTTTCTTTCCCATGTAACTTCTCTAAGACCCTGTATGCACTTTGTAAGATCAGCTGCTGGGAAGGATAACATGGATTCCACAACAGGATTTTTCCACCAGCCAAAGGTTCTAAAAGGAGCTGCGCAGGACAGACCTGTTTCATGATATTTAATAGAAGTGTATGCTTTTTGCCGATACTTTGAAGAAAAAAAATTGTTTATATTACTGACTGTGAAACTACAGAACTACTATGAAAGCACTAGAGCAGGTTTAATACAAAAGTTTGTTATTATAATCTTCTACATAGTGCATGAAAAACAGGACCTGAAGTTTCATAACAGCTTTAATTCACTGTGTGTGGATTACCTAGAAGTTCTCTGTGAAATTCATTCTTGACTCTATATTCTGGTAAAATTAAAAAAGAAATGATCTTCTATTTGCAGTTTGTATAATAGAATACCTAAATGAACATATTTCAAGAATGCATATTTACTAACTCAAGAACATATAGAAATATTGTAGTCGTAAAAAAAGTAATGTTGTAGTAATAACAAGCTGGGATGTGTGGGTATGTGGACATGCATATAAACATATATATCTATACATATATATAAGTATATAGGCACAGCCATAGTTAGATAGATAGATAGATACAGACAGATAGATAGACTTGCACAACACGTATCATATATTTTGTTTATAATATATATAGGTAGCTTTGCTGGTCATGAGGAAAAAAACTTCCTTAGCTACAAAAGAGCAAAAGGGCATAAAAAGATTGATTCCAATGGAATTTCCAGAGTGGTTCATTGACTAAAAGCTGCCAGGGATCACAATGGTAGCTGAATAAACAAGATCCTTGCAGAAACTGTAAAATTATTCTAAAACTATATCCTTTACTTATGAAGTTACCTCATCTTGCCATAAATTTACATTTGTTCCCTTACCATCCTTTGCGAGCTACTCCCATATTAACAATCATGATTATATTTTGTGTTGTTTGAGGTTAAAGTTGCTAAATTGTGCCCAAGGGATTTCATTCCAGTAAGCTTGCCACAACATTGCTCTGAGAACTCATGGTGAAGCAGCCTTAAAAGGTGACCTCCGAATCTTTTTTGAGTTACTGCTTTCTAAGATAACAGTTCTTATCTGGTAGTGTAACCTGTGGTTCTTTGTTGCAAAGTGCATTAATCTGCACCTTCATTTTGCTGGATTCTGACAATTTGACCAAGTGATTTAGATTAAATTCTAACAGTAAACTGCCCTCCTTTTTATTTATTATCCCATCAATCTTTGTGTCATATGCAAATTTAATCAGCTAAGGTTTTATTTCATCATCTAGATTGTTTATAAGAATGTACTGAATACTGTTGGACCAGGAATCTCTCTCAGGGGAACTTGCTTGGAATAACCCTGCTCATTGATATCTGCCAATAAGCCCATTTTTAATTCATCTAAAGTGTGCCCTCTTGATTAAAAATCTTGCGTTAGAGGAAATTAAAAATGCCATGTGACACAATTGCAAAAGCCTTAGAGAAGTCCAAAGATGCTATATCAACACAGTTGCCAGTTTTGTTTGACAAAAGATGCTTCTCCATGAGACTTGAGCAGTATTCATATTTTTTGGTTTATGTTCTTCAGTGAAAGAGCCCTGAAAAGGGGTATAATTTTGTAAGATCAAGGTGAAATATCTTTTTTTTCCTCAGTAACTTCTTTTAGAGTCTTGAAAACATTTTTCACTGCCTCTTGTTTGCCTCTGAATACTCCCATGAGCTAGGAGAACCTGATTACAATCATTGGTAATTAAAAGGTTTCCTTTTAAAGTGCAAAATATTGTACATACAATACACATGCATCTACATACATGTACAAACACATGTACTATATAAGTAACAACCTGTATCTGTAATTAATATTTTCTTTAAACCCTGCCAAAAACAGTGTGAGCTTTTCAGTTTGTTTCAAGAAGAAAGACATTAATATTCTACGTGTCAAATTGTGATTTAATTACTTGGCATATACCCATTCATTACAATGGGAAAATAGGTGCAAATGCAGAAATCATTTTAGCTCTCTATAATTATTGTTCTGCCATATCATGACAACATTTATGATAATCTACAGGGTTTTTTCTAAGTCATATTTTCTGCATTGGCCTGCAATATTTGTGCAGGTTTTCTTCTATATCAATGAAAGGAAGTAAACTTGAACATGTAATGCATTTTGTTCCTTTTTCGTCTTAGGAGAAAACTGGCCTTTGACATGCCAATTCATTATGTTTAGCATTTAATTTACTGGTAGGTTATGCAGTATTCTAAGCAGTGAAGTCTCTGGTCCAAAGTGTCCTTACCTTTTGGTCTTTACTGAAGTTTTACTTCTCTTTCAAATGAAGATGCAGTTATAGCTGTTCACCTTCAGCAATCCTTTGAATGCTGCTTTGGATCATAAACACATGTTCTTACTTACAGTTCATAAAAGACTTAAAAATTTTTGTAACTTTTAATAAGATGCATATTTTAGTTATGTTAACGTGAAACTTACTAAATATATTTAGTAGTAGTTGACTCTCCAAATTAAATTCAGAAAAGTAGGAAATTGACAATTTCTACAAAAGTTAAAAGATTATTTTTAATTTTATGCTTGAAACCTACAGATGTTTTGTAAATGTTCATAGGACAAACTGTGTAGATATAATTCTCATCAAGATGTAAACTCTGTACAACTAATTAAATCTTAAAATAATAGGTATTAATAAAACCAAAAAAAAGCTCAGCATAATACCAAAGCTAAGTGCTATTTAAAGGGAAGGACAGATACATGATAACAAATAGAACAGAGACTAAAAAGCCAACTTTCACAGAATTAATGAAAAACCTAATTTAATTAAGATGGTCACTTCTGATTGTCAGGCAAAGCTGATCTAGCAGCAGCAATGCTGTGGTAATTTTATTTTTGTTTCTTTTAATTTAAATCAGCTGGTAAACCTTTGAAAAACAAATATAGATTAAAAGCTTGTGCAAATTATCTGGAAACCTGTACCTGCCATATAAACAGGGGAATGAGGGAAAATAAGGTATAGAGCTGAAGAAAGAAAATAGAAACCTGTGTCATTTGTTTTTCTTTACATTTATGTACTAACACATGTTTAAATTAACATCTCCAAAGGGTAAATTACAAACAGGAGCTCAAAGGAAAGAATGGATAAAGAAAGAAGTTTGTTCACTCACTGATCTCTCTCTGTACACAGAAAACATGATGTATGTCCTGTGAAATAAAGGATAAGCTTCAACTTTTTAGTCAGGGAATTGTAACACAAGGAAAGTTAAATTCAGTTTCTCTGTAAGAAGAAGAGGAATACATTTGAATCTTGGCTTGGATTGACCAGTTGCTTTTGGTATGGTTGCTCTGCTAGGTATTATGTACCTCAGTGTGTGGTGCTAGACCTTAAGGTGGGCAGATCATCCTTCCTCCTATACCCATGGTATTTTCCAGAACATATCAAGTCTAGGTTAATATGTCAATTTTATGCACACCGATGCTTGTACTTGGTGGTGGATCCAGAAATATAGGGTAGGCTTCTGTATATGGGCTTCCTAGTAAAGGTTCTGATTTCCAATGAGTTATTCTGCAATGCACTTTGGACAATTGGCACTGCTACCACACTGTAAATGGGCATCACTTAGTGCATCACTGGAAGCGGCTTATCAACCAACAACTTGGTCAACTCACTTTTTTTCAAAGAGATATTAGCTCCTTTTAAATGAAGTCCGGTTACTGAACAGCTATTGGAGGGAGACAAGTGTTCGAAGACATTCTTTTGAATATTTTTCTAGTAGTACAGAAATTAATTAAAGATTCTTGACATAGCAAGTATAGACAAAGTTTACAAAACAGAAGGGAAATGTGCCAAATATTATAAATACAGCCTTATCCCTAGTCGCACACCAGAAATTCTGGGATAATTATCAGAGACTCCAGACACCACGGGCTATGAAAAGACTTTGCTCTAACTGCCTGATGGAACCATTATGCATTGGATATAACTTATAGTGATACAGGCTCAAGTTGCTATTCCTATCTAGGCTGTTATAGGTCTAGTAACCCCTCTAGTTTTGCATTAGCAATGGTTGGGGTCAGTATTAATGAAGATGTGCAATGTTGTTATTGCAGATATATATTGCAGGCTATGAACATAAGATAAAACCTGACTTTTTGAGAAGTGTCACTCCAGACAGCTGTGGTACCAAGACATTTTCCTTCAGTATGCTTTTCATCTTGCTGTCATGCACACTTGAAGCTGCTAGTGAAGGTGTTAAAAGTACTGTTATTGGTCTTTGCTATGAGAGCAAGTCCCTGAAAACCACTGCAGGAAACATTATCAAGATCCAAGACACCAAGATCCTGAGAAGAGCTGAGATCTGGCCTTTACAAGCTCGGATGAACTGGTACAGTATTCCTTTCCAATCATTTAGACACCAGTAGAGTATTTCAGCTCCACCCAGCATTGCTGTAGCCCCAGAAGCCATATGCAGAAGCAGTAAAGGCAGAGCACATTGTGTAGGACATTTACAGTAAGCCTTTGAAAGACAGACACCAAACAGTTCTGGAGGTTCCTGTCATTGCTGCGAGACCCCTAAGTTTTTCACACAGTCCAGACCTTGTTCACATTCTGCTTCCTACAAAACTGTACTCAACTCTAGTTTTACAATGTACAATAATGGATGCTGTAACCAAGCCATTCAAGAAGAAATATTAATGAAATATTTGATTTGCTATGATAAAAAGACTGTATTAGATTATTATTAGATAACATTAGACATTTTAGGGAAGATTAATTTCACAATAGGTAAATCACTACCATCATCAATTTGAATGAAACTCTTAAAGAGCATAGGGTACTGTTTTATCAGCTGGTGGAGGCTGCTTGCTTGGGCTTTCATTTTAATGAATGTTGTTTGGTGTAGCCCAGAGGTTTTGCTATCTTACAGCACAATAGGCAGCAGCCAGAACTGTAAACACAGAGTTTTATTCATGCTGGAAATTTATGCAAGAACTTACTTGGATCTGCCAAGAACTGAACAGAAACAAAATGTGTGTTTTAAACAAGGAATATAGAGATTTTCTGTTTGGATTAGTAACTTTATATGGGCAACAATAAGAACCCAAATACACTGATATTCTGATATGCCTTCTAGCACTTCCACGATTTTCCTCAGAGAAGAAAGCAACTGAAAAAACCCCTTTTGGTTCATTATAGCAAGAACACTTCTGGACAACTTTGATTTCCATACCTGCATAGGCAGATACATATACCTCATGGATTTAGAATTATTTACCCCAGTGATATCAAGAAAGTCTTTTTTGCAACAACATATGCAGTCTGGGAATGTTAGGATTCTTTTTCTGCTATAAGAAAAGAAGAAATTTCAGACCAGTTTCATTTTTTATTTAGAATTATTTACCAGTATTTTCCTTACAGAAAAAGAAAGGTTTTGAATTGGCAGTATTGCATATTGAGTAGCATTACTAGAGTCTCTAAAAGAATCTGTGTCAAATACTGTGGCATTCATTAAAAGACATTCAAATTCTTAAGAGATTCTAGAAAGTTGGACCTCTGTTCTTCATTGAGAACTCTATGGTTTCTTTTTACTTCTTAGGTTTTGGGTGACATGATCTGTTGGTAATTTTTAGGGTAAGTGGCAGGAAAATTTTTTGCTTAGTCTATAGAGAAAGGTATTATATTAAAATATTTGTAAATTTATGTAAATGCATTCAATTTAAAACTTTTTTGGAAACAGTTTTTGTTTTAAAAAGCAACACTGAGGTGGTATGATTATAATAACCAGGTAACCTCTGTAAAGAGCACTGTTACAGTCTCTGAATACTGAAATAAATAGATACTTTAGCATTTGTGACTCATAAACCAGAAGGACAGAGTTTGACACATGAAAGCAGCATACTGTTTAGTAATGGCAATTAGTTCAATTGTTCGCATAAAAGATTCACTCTTCAGACTTGCGTTATCTTTGAACTCGTTTAACACCAGTATGAGTGATACATATTCTTGCATTGTAAAAACAGGGATAAAGTGGCACTGACATATTTTTGCTGTTTCTCAGGGCACAAGGTCAGACTTGCAGTGCTGGCGACATTTGTGGTGTTGACATCAGGGCATCTTTGTTTCCAGACTTGCCCTGACAACATTCTGCTTAGCCTCAAACAGAGCATCATCTGTACCTCTCTTACTTTTTGCTCAGTAAAGCAGCAAACTTAAATTTGCTCCTCACATATCTTCCTCCCATGATCTTCTTCCTTGCTACAGTCTCCAGAGATTCAGTTTTGCAGAATTGCTCTAAGCACAGAATCTACATCAACTCCATTTTCCAGAATAAACTCTAATGAAATTCCAGGAGAGTTTCCTTAACAGAGTTTTGTAGGAAATAATTCCTCTCTCTCCGAACAAAAGTGGCCAAGATATTTAACTTGAAAAGTTAAGCACAGGTGTAGTAAAGAAACAAAAACTGTGGTCAAAGGCTATTTACACTATATTACACTCCATAACTGCAAGCGAGTACCTGCAGTTGTACCTGTAGGCTTTCCAACTGACTTCAGGATGTGATATTATCAGTTACCCATTTGAGGTTTTTAAGCTGCCTTTCAATGGAACCAATCCTCAGATCCTTGAAAAACTCTGTCTTTGGAAGCCTGCCTCTAGATTTAGGTGTTGAAGTCTAAGTTTTATCTCCAACTCTAATCAGTCTCCGTCTAGCTCTGGGCGGCATTTACTTTAGCTGCATTTCAGTAGCTCATTCACAGTCTTTTCCAGAATTTTGCCTTATCAGGTCATTGTGGTTTAACCCTGTTAGGCAGCTAAGCACCACACTGCTGCCTGCTCACTCTTCTCCACTGTAATGTGGGAGACAATCACAAAGGTAAAAGTGAGAAAAATTGTGGGCTGAGATAAAGACAGTTTAATAGGTAAAGCAAAAGCTGCACTCGCAAGCAAAACAGAGTAAGGAATTCATTCACTACTTCCCATGAGCAGGCAGGTGTTCAGCTATCTTGAGGAACGCATGTGCAACAGTTACTTGGGAAGACAAATAGCATCACTCTGAATGTCCCCCTCTTCCTCCTTTTTCTGCCACCTTTTATTGTTGAGCACAATGTCACATGGTATGGAATGACATCTTTGGTCAGTTGGGGTCAGCAGTTCTGGCTGTGTCCCTTCCCAGGTTCTTATGCACCCCCAGCCTACTCACTGGCGGGGTGGTGTGAGAAGCAGAAAAGGCCTTGACACTGCGTCAGGACTGTTCAGCAATAACTAAAACATCCCTGTGTTTCCAACACTGTTTTCATCACAAATCCAAAACATAGCCCCATACAAGATACTATGAAGAAATTTAACTCTATCCCAGCCAAAACCAGTAAGTGGTTATGTTAATGTGTGCACCTTACAGCCCATGATAGTTGATGCCATAAAAGTTTGTGAGCTGCCAACTCTTAACTTCTGCTGGCAAATCAAATCTCAAGATTTAAGTGAGATCATTAAACTTCTTTCTCACAAGCTTCTCCACTCTTTTCAGCTTAAATTCTCTTGTGTGGTGTAGTGCTTCTCTGGAGAGTATACTCATCATCTGAACAAGCGATGTATCTCCTCCACTATTTCCACTATCTGTCTTCTGCTCTGGGCTTGGCCTCAGGCTCCTTCATTCTAATGTATCTGGCGAGAGACTTTTTTTCTAGTCTCCTGAAACATGGGACTCACTTCTCATCTGCATCATATTGTTTCAAAATGTATTCTTCCCTCTATAAGGGATTGTGGGGAGTTAGAGTTTTGAGAAGGTAGCCTGCTTTACCTCTGAATATTTTTAGATTATAGAAGTGATATTTTTGGACCTGTAAGAATTTCTGCCTTAAATTTCTGTGGCATTGATACCATTGTAATTTGAAAGTGTAGAAAAAGGAACTCCTACATTCAAGTTGTAAACTGCATCGTGATGCAAGCACTCTTTAAAGAGTTCCCAGCCATCAACCAGAAATCATCATCTGTTTTGAGACAGATTTCCCAAATTGTCACACAGGAGCAAGCAATAAAAATGTTTTGTATATATGAGGCAAAATGTCCGCAGTATACGATTTTTAACAATCGGTGAAATAATTCCTTTGCATTTCACTAATAATCAAATGTCCATATGTGGAATTGCCAGAGACTGAAATTTACACATTTATGAAAAATAAATCAATGATTAAAATAAAACACCCTTTTATTTCTCAAAGGCTTACCCTCTTGCAATAATGAAACTAAGTGAAGTCACAACATTAATGGGTCAATCATCAATTCTGTTCCAGCTGCTTTGAGACATTCCAGCTGCAAAAGCAAAAGCAAAGCTTAATATTGTTCACTTTCTGACCCTTGCACACAGGCTCTTTTGGGGAAAGTGGAGAATGACCTTAGGCTCTGGTGCTTCTCAGCTGCCAAAATAGCTCCTTGGGCAGCCGGGCTGCTGTAAATTGCAGTATGAATTAGATTGCCCCTGGCTGATTCTGAAGTCAGGGGAATAAAAATATGGCTTTGTTTCCATTTTCTCAGCTGTGCCAGCTGAGGAGCCAGCCTTAAAAGTTCACTACTTGCTAAAGGCATTCAAGGGTGCCACAGACAGAGCTGATAGTCATGTCTGCCTGCAGGACTGAAGGCTAGCAGTTAGCCTGTGAACCGGCACATTCACTTGTGTCCTTCCATGTATCTGCTCAGTGCTTTGTACAATGGATGTCTAACACTTTCTGGTGCCTTTAGGTACCCTTGTACTGCAAATAAACAACGCTATGCTATGTGTATGTGAGCAAGAGAGAAAATACCTTAACATTCTTCAAAAAAACTGTCTTATTTTACAAATATTGAATATTGTGAGTATTAAAAAACATTGTCATGAAGAGAATGTCTATGCAACTCAAGGCAGAAAAGCTAAACATAAGCTTAGAAATCCTGAAAATTATAATGTTTAAAAATATTCTGAAAATGGGTTGGTTTTCTAAGGAGAAAACTTCAAAATGGTTAGATGATAATGTTTTAAACTGTTTTTTAAGAACTCCAGACTCCTTTTTCATTCATTTAACTTCAATAAAAAGAAGACTACTCTAAGCTCTGAGATGCTCACTCTGATGGACTGCAGCTCAGACATGGGCTAGCTCACAAATTCAGCTGTCTCTACTCCATTTCTGTGAGCATTCAAAACCAGTAGCATCCCCTGTGCGATTCAGCATGTTGTGTGATCTCTGCTACATGATGAACCTTACCTGGGTGTCTCGGGTCAACAGCGCAATCTATCGATAAACATGTATCATGGATCTATCTCAGTAACCTCTCACCTTTGATTTTTACATATGTACACTTACACAGGAAAGAGTATTAAAAAGCTTTCTGTTTAGAACTTACACCATATAGACTCTTTGAAAGTATATAAAAGCAAGATACTGTGAAGTCTACAAAATGATACCAATACCCTCATGATACATCTATTACAGAAAAAGTAAAATATTATAAAAGGTAAATATCAATGTATGTCTTCCTATACCCTTAGGAATCTAGTCCCACAAGAAAAAGCTCAAACCTTTTTCAAGTTTTATGAGGGCTTCTTTAAATATTTAGAGTTGGGAAAGCCACTTCTTTTCTACCTCAGGCTGATGAAAGAAGAACTTTTCCTTTAGTCTTTTTAAAACATGAAAGGGGCAAGATCACTAACATCAGAAGCCTCCTCCCTTTTCTCTAAGAATGGTTCTTTCAAATCTTCAAACCAGAAAATACTTTCCTGTGTAGTTTCCTGATTTTGCACAATATGTTGAGCCACATAGCTTGCTTTAATCCCACCGAGCTCTGAGTGCATGTGTGTGTGGGCTGGTGTGCCCATGTCCGCGTTTATGTTAGAGGAAAAGATAACCCTTTCACTTTCAAACACTATGAAGTTTATAAGGAAGGATATATTAGTTATATGCTACTAGTTTAGCTAGTTTGCCTGCTTATATAGTCAAGAATTAAGGACAATAAAATGTTATGAAACTTTATATTGAAATAAAACAAGGAAAAGCCAAGTATGCCATTTTTCAACAATTAATGTACCCAGACCCCCATCATTTAGCAAAATCTCACCTGAATGTTTTTAAATACCTTGGGAAAACAATATTTGATTATTATTATTTAATGTATAATGGCTATCATACATTACAGGAGTTGGTACAAGTGAAAAAATGAGGCACCCAGCTCTCGTCCTCTTCAAAATCCCAAACCTGTCATGTCCTACCTTCACAGTAGTCTACAGAATTTGAAGCATGTAAAAATGCAACGTGAGTGCGCATAAATACAGTGGTTGAAGGAGGAAAAAAAAATCCTAGATCTGTGCCCCCTCCCAGGTTGTATACCCTCAGAATTCAAGCTGAAAGGAATCATGCTAAACATGATTGCAATCTAACAGTAACAGCACAGAAAAAGATGAGGTTAGACTCTCAAGCAGTCAGACCCCAGTAGTTCAAGCCATAAAATCTTAGATTAGATCTTAAATCAGACTTGAGTGGTAATTAGGTCCTCAGGCTTTACAGTGGTCCTGCAAACTTTCTTCTTCTATGTCCAGAACAGTGTCTTGCTTACATAATTAAAATGAGTTACTTTCATACACTTTTTAAGCATGTTGAAAAATGCCTTACATACACACTTAAAGGAAGTAGTCCTGTGGTGACATAGGGTTAGCTGATTTACTTTAGTTACATGCACTTACTGAACTTTTCAAAGTGCTCAACACTAAAAGCTACTTATACATAATTTATATCATACTTGCTGGCTGAACTCTGTTCTCATACTTCATGCCTGCTGTTCTCATGAGCATAATAGCAATAATCCATCATATATATGTACAGCGTTCTGATGCTGTTTGCAGGTTGATAAGGATAAAAACACAATGAGAAGATAAATAGATGGTATTTGCACTAAAGCCCTGGGGTTATTAGAATTTAGGAGGTGAAACTTCATTCTTTCATATTTACTTTAACTATCGGGTACCATGTTTTATACGGCAATACAGTACTGTAGTGGTAAATGTTAATTATCCACATTTCCTTATAGAACATGGTTAATTAATACAAATTCCAATTGTTTTTTGTTCTTATTCTTTTTGTCCAATTCTGCAACTGTCATAAATACATTTAGCTCTCTTGGAGCCACTGGGCTCTTGCATAACAGTTATCAAGCTGGACTTCATACATATAATTTATTCCCAGTAGCATTAGGGAAAATTAATAAAGATTAGTATTTAAATATTCACATCTTACAAGGATTTATTGAATGTTAGTTGATCATGTGGAGTTAATTCCATGGTTGTTGTATATAGGGCTGAAAATATATTTTTTCTCAACCCAATGATGGCGGCCAAGAGCTGTGATGCTTCTTAGTGAGTCTCCCATAATATCCTCATAGGTAAGCTTAGGAAGTGTGGGTTAGATGAATGGACAGTGAGCTGGATTGAAAACTGGCTGAATGGCAGAGCTCAGAGGGCTGTGATCAGTGGAGCAGAGTCCAGTTGGAGAAATGTAACTAGAGGTGTTCCCCAGGGATCACTACTGGGTCCTGTCTTGTTCAACATACTCATCAACAACCTGGATGAGGGGACAGAGTGTACCCTCAGCAAATTTGCTGCTGACACAGAACTGGGAGGAGTGGTGACACACCAGAAGGCTGCGCTGTGCTCATTCAGTGAGACCCGGACAGGGTAGAGTGTTGGGTGGAAAGGAACCTAAAGAAGTTCAACAAGGTCAAGGGTAGGGTCCTGCACCTGGGGAGGAATAACCCCATGCACCGATACAGGTTAAGGGCTGACCTTCTGGAAAGCAGCTGTGCAGAGAGGGACCTGGGAGTCCTGGTGGACAAGTTGACCATGAATCAGCAATGTGCCCTTGTGGCCAAAAAGACCAGTGGTCTCATGGAGTGCATTAAAAAGAGCATGGCCAGCAGGTTGAGGGAGGTCATACTCCCCCTCTACTCTGCCCTGATCAGGCCACAGCTTGAGTACTGTGTCCAGTTCTGGGTCTCCAATTCAAGAAAGGCAGGGAACTGCTGGAGGGACTCCAGCAGAGGGCTACAGAGATGATCAAGGGACCGGAGGACCTCTCTTATGAGAAAAGGCTGAGAGACCTGGGTGTGTTTAGCCTGGAGAAGATTGAAGAGGGATCTCAGCAATGCTTATAAATATCTAAAGGATGGGTGTCAAAAGGATGGGGTCAGACTCTTTTCAGTGGTACTAAGCAACAGGACAAGGGTCAACAGACACAAGCTGGAACACAGGAGGTTCCACCTCAAGAGATGGAAAAACTTTCCTTTGAGGGTGACAGAGCACTGGAACAGGCTACCCAGAGAGGTTGTGGAGTCTCCTTCTCTAGAGATATTCAAAACCTGTCTGGATGTCATCCTGTCCAACCTGCTGTAGGTGAAGATGCTTTGGCAGGTGGGTTGGACTAAGATGATCTCCAAAGGCCCCTTCCAACCCCTACCATTCTGTGATTCTGTGATTCCAGAAAGATAGACCTGTACAATGTCCCTTCTAAAGGCAGCAGGTGGATGGCCTGAACTCTACCTTCTTTAATGTGTGCCTGCAGGGGTGGCTTCTGTGAGAAGATACTAGAAGCTTCCTCTGTATCTGATAGAGCCAATAACAGCAGGCTCCAAGATGGACTCGCTGTCGGCCAAGTCTGAGCCCATCAGCAATGGTGGTAGTACCTCTGTCATAACATAACTAAGAAAGGGAAAAAACCGCTGCCAAGCAGTACCCAGAAGAGAGGAGTGAGAAAAATGTGAGAGCAACAACTCTGCAGACATCAAGGTCAGTGNAAAGATAGACCTGTACAATGTCCCTTCTAAAGGCAGCAGGTGGATGGCCTGAACTCTACCTTCTTTAATGTGTGCCTGCAGGGGTGGCTTCTGTGAGAAGATACTAGAAGCTTCCTCTGTATCTGATAGAGCCAATAACAGCAGGCTCCAAGATGGACTCGCTGTCGGCCAAGTCTGAGCCCATCAGCAATGGTGGTAGTACCTCTGTCATAACATAACTAAGAAAGGGAAAAAACCGCTGCCAAGCAGTACCCAGAAGAGAGGAGTGAGAAAAATGTGAGAGCAACAACTCTGCAGACATCAAGGTCAGTGAAGAAGGAGAGGAGGAGGTGCTCCAGGCATTGGAGCAGAGATTCCCCTGCAGCCTGTGTTGAAGACAATGGTGTGGCAGGCTGTCCTCCTGCAGCCCACAAGGTGAAAGGTGGAGCGGATAACCACCTGCAGCCCATGGAGGACCCTATCCTGGAGCAGGTGGATGCCTAAAGGAGGCTGTGACCCCATGGGAAGCCTGCACTGAAGCAGGATTCGGGCAGGACCTGTGGACCCGTGGAGAGAGAAGCCCACACTGGAGGTTTGCTGGCAGGACTTGTGACCCTGTGGGGAACCCATGCTGGAGCAGTCTTTTCCTGAAGGACGGCACACTGTGGGAAAGACCCACACTGGAGCAGTTTGTGAAGAACTGCAGCCTGTGGGAAGGAATCATGTTGGAGAAGTTCATGGAAGACTGCCATGGTAGGGACCCCACGCTGGAGCAGGAAAAAGTGTGAGGAGTCCTCCCCCTGACAAAGAAGGAGTGTCAGAGACAACATGTGATGAACTGACCACAACCCCCATTCCCTGTACCCCTGTGCCATTGGTGGGGAGGGAGAGAAAAGTGGGATTGAAGCTGAACCCAGGAATAATGGAATGGTGGGGCAAAAGTGTTTTCAGATTTGGTTTCTATTTTTCATTACCCTACTCTGATTTGATTGGCAATAAACCAAATTAATTTCCCCAGGCTGAGTCTGGTTTGCCTGTGACAGCAAACCGTGAGTAATCTCTCCGTGTCCTTACCTCGACCCACGAGCCTTTTGTTTTATTTTCTCTCCTCTGCGCATCTGTTGAGCGTGAGTGATAGAGCAGCTTTGGTGGGCACCTGGCATCCTGCCAGGGTAAACCTGCCACAGCCACCCTTCATTCTGGTGGTGGTTTGGGGACTCTGTTCATGACACCGCTCTGCCTGGAGTGCCCTATGAAAATCTTTGCATTTTAAGATGAAATCCCTTCTCCTTTCAAGTCAACGGTGAGATTCCTATTGCCTTTAACAGGTCTCAGTCTTCTTATCTGTTTTAGAACCCACCCCATTAAATGGGTAGGTGTATGGTATTCTAACAATAAAGATGAAAAATGTGCATGAACAAACTTAGAAACGCTGAGGAACAAAAAGGTACCAAAAAAACCTGACATAAAAAGAATAAGAAAAATTTCCACAGAATCATTAAAATAAAGATGAAAGAAAGCAAATGTCTACTACTTAACAAAAAGGAGGACCCAATAGCGGATGACATAAAGTGCAAAATCTTCACTAAATTTTTTCTTCATTCTTCACCAAAAAGGTTAATTGTGACCAGAAGCTTAACATAATTAATATTAGCAACTAAGTGCTAGAACTATAAGCCAGAATTGGTTAATAGACAGAAAAGTTCTTAGATGAACCAGATCTGTTCAAATCACCATGACTTAACATTTTTCCATAAAGTATTTATGAACTAAAATCCTCCCTGAACCATTAGCAGTAACCTTCGAGAACTTTTTAGAACAGATAAAGGCTGAGGGGAAATCTAATTGAAAAACATAACTAGTAAACTAAAAAGGAAAAGGGTATTATGTATCATCTGCCTAGCTTATATATAGAATGATACTGCAATAAATAATTAATCAACTTCAGATTTTCTCTCTGAGTACCTAGAAAATCTGAAGTTGATTAAAAGTAACCACGATAGAGTTACTGAAATCACAACAGAGTTACAAATCACAACAGGCGAATCTGATATCCTTCCATGACAGCACAAATAAGTGGGTAACAGGGAAGTATTTACATACTTTTTCTTTGCTGACATGTGATGATTCCATGTGACACTGTCAAGAAGTATGGAAATATGTTCTCACTGGAAATTACTGTAAAATCAGTTGAATCACTTAGCAGAGACGGCATCTGTTCACTGTCAGACTGAAAGAAATCCTTGACTGCAGCATTATGCAATATTTAAATTTACAATTGAAGGGCTAGTATTTGTGGATAACATTAACCAGGAAGGTTATAGACATTTTGGAAGGCAGAATTTATTCAGCATGATTTTGATAAACTGGAGAAATGGTACAATGAAGTAAAATAGAATATAACAAAGACAGATGCAAACTGCCTAGGAAGGAAAAGAAAATGTGAAATTCAGAATGGCTCACTGGGCAGATATATTGCAGGAAAGGGTCTCAGGATTACAATGGGTTGCAAATGGAACATTAGCCAATGTTGCAAAACCAGCAGAAAAAGGACAATTTAAAATATGTAAGTCCTGAGACATACAGAGTAACTATTTCACTCTAGTCAGCATTTGTGAGGCCTTGACAGGATTACTGAATGCAGTTTTAAGTACTAAGGAAAGAAGGGGATGAGATAGAAGCACCAAAAGGTTAATAGATATGGAAAATATGACCAATGAGCAGAAGTTAAATGAAAAAAATGAAAAGCCTTTCTTATTTAGTCTTGAAAAGAAAACCTTGGCGTGACATGATAACAGACTTCCAATATACAAATTGAAATAAGGAGAATAATCATTTGTGGACAATATTGCCACCAAAAGCAAAAGAAAAATAATCAGTTCCAGTAGGAGAGATTTATGTTATATATCAGGAACACCTTTTTATTACAATTAAGAACGGGTTACCTAAATAATTTGTGGAGCACCTGTCATTAGAGATTTTAAAGAGTGGTTTTGATAGATTGCTATTAAGATTGGTCTAAATACACTTACTCCAGCCTCAAAGCAAGATGATGTGATATTCTGAGTTCCTTTGCAGCTTTACATTTCTCGGATTCTACCTTTCTTTGAAAACCTTTTAACTTAAGCTTTTACATTGCAGTTAGTCTCAAAATATCTTTTGCACATTTAACAAAATGCTAAGTATTTCTTTGTACCACAAAAAAAAAAAAAAATTATACAGCCTTGTAATTGAAAGATTTAGGAGTTTTTCCACTTGTTTATTTGTGGAACATAGTGTATAAGTGAGGGAATAATATTTTCCATATACTATAAATAAAATAGATTTCCGTGAAAGAGTTTAGTAAACCTTTTTCTACCTCACTCTGCTGAATGACAGGAGCAATCTTAAAGCATAGCAATTGTTGAAGCAGCTGTTAACTTCACCATGTCTTCTCTAATGTATGTATTTTTATTTCAACATAAAACATCTTTTCTGTGTGATTTGGATCATGAAATTTCTTTAAAAAATCCACATTATCTGTATTTATGACTTCTCTTAGGTCTCCCAACAAAATAAAGGTCACTGAAACAGTAATTGACTTTTACTAACTTGTGCATAAATGGGAACCAAATCTTTGCTCAAGACCTTTAGTCACTACATAGGATTATCATAATGGATAAACCCTTGGCAAAACTTCCCTAAAGGTCAGTGCAACCTTGATTTTGCCGAATGGGTTCATCAATGCCGCTAAATATGTATCTGTTTCACTTAGAGAATGAAATTTAATTTAAATGCGAGAAGGTAAATTAAACTAACTTTTGTGATTTTTATGACTTAATCACGAACAGAAGAGGAGGCCTGATGCATGGGGTGGGCAGGGATAGAAATAAACAAACAAAAACCAACCAACCAACCAAATACTGTTCCACCTTAACAATGGAAATGTTATCATTTAAAAACACACATTTCTTGCTTTGTATAGACAATATAATAATGGCTCTCATTCCTATTAATGATACTGGAATATTCTTTACATTAAGTTGCAATTAGCTATGCTTTTCATTCCATCTCCAGTACTTGTGGGATGTTTAGAGTCAGAGAAAATGTCATTATTATTCTGACTTCTCACAAGCATTCATTGTTAAACTATGCAAGCATCTTACACTGACCTGTAATGTGAGACCTCCACCAGGATGATTTCTGTACTGCCCTAATGGTGAGTTTCAAGTTGCTTACAATGAACAGAGAACACCATACACTTCTTAATGTACTCACAGCTTGTTTCTGAGTTAAAGCAAAATGAAAATTTGAAGCATTAAACTACCTCACTCCTTGGGCAGTCCCTTGAAAATACCTGTCATCTTAATAGGTTCAATCATTAATCAGACATTTAACAGTGGCTAAGTTGTAACAATGCAGCTTATTTTCGGATTTGCTTTTTATGACTATTACTTGAACTCTGGACAGCACATACCCAATGGGTATAAAATACTTTCATTTATAATCCCTGACTTTTTGTCAACATTTTTTCAAAAAAATCACTGAAATAAACGAAATATGTTATTACAGAACTCACCTCCTTTCCTGTAATAATAACTCTAAAGATTAAACACAAAAGAAACAAAAATAAAGATAATTTCAAAAATCTGTTTTAAATATTTTTGCAAGAATGTTTTTAGTGTTTTCTATAAAAAAACTTTTCCCTCTACGAATAGATTCTGAGGTGAATAAATTTGCATTTTACTGCTTTTGATGTCGGAAATGAGATAGGTGGGCTTACTTTTCACTGAGTGTGACTTAGGTAATGACTAGTATCCAAATAATTACATTATTCAGTCCCTACACACATATATAATAAGGAACACAGAGGATAATTTCAATAAGGCCTCTGTACTTGTGGTTGCAATCACCTATGTTGAGGAAAATATTACTTCTGTGTGAAACAAAAGAGTCCCCACTTACTGTAGCCAGATGTCATGTTTGTCTCTTTAAAGGTATTTCATGTGGCCTACAGACTTTTAATGCCCCTGATCAGGCACTAGATGAATGTTTGTTTTGGTAGTGGGTTTTGGGTTTTTTTTTTGTACAACCTTGTTTTAATGACCTTCACTGCACCTCATTCTTTTGTTTGATCTGGTATGAAACCTAATTGTGATAGCATCATAGACTGTGTTAGGTCAGAATGGACCTTAAAGATTACTTAGTTCCAACCCCCCTGCAAAGATACCTCCCACTAGACCAGGTTGCTCAAATTCCCATCCAGCCTGACCTTGAACACCCCCAGGGATGAGGCATCCACAACTTCCCTGAGCAACCTGGTCTAGTGTCTCACTGCCTCCGTAGTGAAAAATTTCTTCCTAATATCTATTTTAAATTTCCCCTCTTCCAGTTTGAAGTCATTACCCCTTGTCTTATCACTACATGCTCTTGTAAAAAATCTCTCTCCATCTTTCCTGTAGGCCCCCTTCAGATACTAGAAAACTGCTATAAGGTCTCCCTGGAGTCTTCTCTTCTTCAGGCCGGACAACCTCAACTCTCTCAGCCTGTCTTAATAACAGAGGTGCTCCAGCCCTCTAATCATCTTCGTGGCTCTCCTCTGGACTCACTCCAACAGTTCCATATCTTTCTGATGTATAGGAGGCCCAGAGCTAGACACGGTATTCCAGGTGGAGTCCCATGAGAGCTGAGTAGTGTGGCAGAACCACCTGCCTCGACCTGCTCACCACACTTCTGATGCAGCTCAGGAAGCAGTCGGCTTTCTGGGCTGCAAGCACATAGTGCTGGCTCATGTTGAGCTTCTCATCCACCAACACTCCCAAGTCCCTTTCCTTGGGGCTGCTCTCAATTCCCTGTCTGCCCAGCCTGTATTTGTGTTCGGGATTACCCTGATCCAGGGGCAGGACCCTGCACTTGGCCTGGCTGAATTTCATGGGTTTGGCATGGACCCATTTCTTAAGTCTGTCAGGGTCCCTCTTGATGGCATACCTTCCCTCCACCATGTTGACCTCTTCACACAGCTTGGTGTCATCGGCAAACTTGCTGAGGGTGCACTTGATCCCAACATCCATGTGACCAACAAAGATGTTAAATGATACTGGTCCCAGTACCAAGCCCTGAGGAACACCACTCGTCACTGCTCACCACTTGGACATTGAGCTGTTGACCACAGCTCTGTGTGTGACTGTCCTGCCAATTCTTTATCCACTGAGTGGTCCATCCATCAAATCTATGTCTCTCCAATTTGGAGACCATGATGTCATGCACAACAGTGCCACATGTTTTGCACAAAGCCAGATGACATTTGTTGATCTCTCCTTATCCCCCAACACTCTAACCCTGTTGTAGAAGGCCACCAGATTTATAAGGCATGATTTGCACTTAGTGAAGCAGTGTTGACTGCCACCAATCACCTCCTTATTTTCCATGTGCCTTAGCAGCGTTTCCAGGAGGATCTGCTCTATGATCTTGCTGGGGATAGAGTTGAGACTGACTGGCCTGTAGTTCTCCAGGTCTTTTTTTTCTTTTCCTTTTTAAAAATGGGCATTATGTTTCCCATTTTCCAGTTAGCAGTAACTTCACTGTAGCAGTACCTCATTGTCCCAACCCCTGCCTTTACCTTCTGCAAGTTGCGCAGAGTGGTTAGAGCCTTTACCGTGAAGACTGAGGCAAAAAAGTCATTGAGTACCTCAGCGTTTTCCATGTCCTGGGTGACCAGGTCTCCCGTTTCTTCCCTGACTGGGCACACGTTTTCCGTACTCTTCCTTTTGCCACTGATATATCTATACAAAGCTTTCTTTTCGCCCCTGATGGCCCTGGCCAGATGTAACTCTATCTGTGTTTTATCTTTCCTAACCTAGTACCTGTCTGCTCAGACAATTTCTCGGTATTCCTCGCAGGTTATCTGTCCTTGCTTCCACCTTCTGTACACTTCCTTTTTCTGTTTGAGGTTGTCCAGGAGCTCCACACAGGCCTCCTGGTGTTTTTACCTGACTTGCTCTTTATTGGGATGTATCGCACCTGAGCTTGGCAGAGGTTGTCCTTGAATATCAACCAGCTTTCTTGGGCCCCTCTTCCTCCCAGGGCTTTGTCCCACTGTACTCCATCAAGCAGATCCCTCAAGAGGCCAAAGTCTGCTCTCCTGAAGTCCAGGGCAGCAAGCTTGCTGTGCATCCTCCTCTCTACCCTAAGGATCTCAAACTCCACCATCTCGTGATCACTGCAGCCAAGACTGCAGAGCTCTATATGCTCCAGCTGGTCCTTGACAGAGAGGGTGACACTCCCTCCTCATCTCCCCTTCCTGTCCTTCCTGAAGAGTCTGTATCTGTCCATTCCAACAATCCATTCAGAGGAGCCATCCCACCACGTCTCTGTGATGCCAATTAGATTGTAGTCTTGCAGGCATACGCACGTCTCTAACTCCTCTTGTTTGTTCCCCATGCTATGTGCATTTGCATAGAGTCATTTAAGTTTGGCCTCTGATGGATGTAGCTCCCTGGCTGGAGTGCCTATTTTTCCATTAAGCTGCATTCCAGGTGTTCTCCTGCTGACCTGCAACCCATCTCCAGGTTTTGGGCCTCCTCTACTGGTATCAGCATCATACTGGTAGGAGTGGGAGGGATTGCGGTTCCCCTCCTCCAGCACCTCTAGTTTAAAGACTAGAGTCTTATTAGTCCATGAGGTATGCAGTATTTCTGGTCTCCGATGGCATTAATGTATCATCTATGAGTTATGATTTTTTTTTATATGGGAAGCAGAAATAATAATCTAACAGATCTGAAAAAAAAAATCACCTTAACTGTGTGTTTCTTTCTTTTATATTACATAATCTAATATTATTTATCTGAGTGATTATTCACAAAAGAAATCATTTATTTATTGGTGGTGAAATGTTATTTTACAACACAACTGAAAACCAGGTCTTCCAAAACCTTTTAACTGTCCTCTTACTGAGGCAATAAATGAGTCAGATAAGAGACTGTCTGCACAGTTCACTATGAAGACAATATATCCAAATGAAATTAATGACTTTGTAGAAACATTACAAGAGCAATTAAATATAAGTGCTGCTCCTGGCCCATGTATCTTGCTGTACCCTAGTCCAAGCCTCCGATTTGTAAGATTAAAAGATTGAACAGATTTAAAGTTACCTTTCTCAGGTTTATCTACAGTGCATAAATTTAATTTAAAAGAGACTAGGATACAGTATACTTCTGTACCAATCATTATTAATCAATATATCTTGAAGTTTTAGTAGTGAATATTGTCAAAAAACCTGTTACTCAGTACTGTTACATTGTTCACTTAGTCCATTGAAATAAGAATAATTTAAAAGAATCTTGAAAATGTCATTAAATAGGTTGGGTAATGAGTACATTCTGTGAAATCTATTCGTAGTCATTGAATAGAAAAAATCATTGCCTGACAAACTTCCTTGTACTTTAAAAAGTCATTTTGAAAGATTCGGCTAGTACTTCGTGCAATTATAGATGCTGAAAAATAATAAACTAAAGAAGTACAAATTTTTGAAAGATTATATGGAGCTTTCCATTCATGATCTCAAATTGGTTTTAGACAAATGTCAGTGGTAAGACACAGTAGAATCATAAAGTTTGGAATTAGTTGCAGCTGGCTCTTGGGCACCATGGATAATACACTTTGGTTACTATCAAGTTTCCTTTGAAGAAACTTTTAGAACAGAAACGACACATCAGATTTCCCGGTATGGATTCCTGTTTCATGTCCACAGGCACATTTTTCAATGATACTCGAAGGCACATTGAGTATTACAATTATGTAGGGATTTGGAAAGAAACATATCACAAAGCAGTACAGAAATATACATTACAGTATAAAATGTACAGTAA
Source organism: Chionis minor (assembly GCA_013398295.1). Classification (NCBI taxonomy): domain Eukaryota; kingdom Metazoa; phylum Chordata; class Aves; order Charadriiformes; family Chionidae; genus Chionis; species Chionis minor. The sequence goes on from VZSF01008384.1 coordinate 72,159, forward strand.
AGCCAAAAAAATAGTTGGAGCATTGAAGTATATCAAAGAACTAAGTTTTAAGCTACAAAAAATATTTGTGCTTATAAGACAAAATTTAATTATTAAATAATAAATGATAGCATTCTTCTACATGACGAAATAGGGGTATAGACATTATAGAACAATCAGCAAAAGCATAAAACCACTGCCAAACCAGCAATTGTGTCAGTCTCTGGGAGGGATGCACTGGCTGATTTTAAAGTGATGTAATGAAACCTATATGCATCGTGATGCAACACAGAGCATTGTTCTGATTCCAGCAGTTATGCAGGTGGTCTGTGCAGTGGCTCTGATTCTTCAGGAAGGCACAGGAGAAGTGGCTTTAAGGGAGGGCAGTTACATAGGGATCTCACAGAAGTTTCCAGCAACTGTTCTAGGGCCGGCAGGTTTATCTATACCCTGTCATGGTGGACGGCATAGAAATGCTCAAGTTAATGTCAAGGCAGTCAGGACAGCCGCTTGGCACAGAAAAGCACTGGGTAGGAATACTAATTCAGACACTAAAATCAGTGCAGATGAATTAGCAATTCTAATTGACATAGACAATGCCTCAATAAGACACTTGCACTGCTTTTGGTATTGGTGTATCTCTGCCAAGCTTTGGTGATTGCTTGCATCATGTGGTACCCTGAGCACAGAGTATTTGTTCAGATGGAACTTCTTTTGAATCTGCAAAAATGTCAAGTGTTTTCACATCTTTCTTCAACTTTAAAACTCAATTTATAGGGACAAAGAATACTAGAAATATCAAAATAAAGCTGTTATCGGGGCACATATGACTAGACTTTTTTAACCAAAATTATGAAAATAAATTTTAAAAACTGGAGAAATAAGAAGAAAGTATTTTATGCATATGACCTAGATAAAAAATGTTCTTTTCCCTATGTCCTCTATGGTCTTAGAATTCTTTTCTTATTTGAACTTCAATATACATTTTACTCAGAAAAAACATTTTGACATTTTATGATAAAGTGTAATTATAATATAATCATATGGAATTTTCAAAAAAAATCATGCTCACCAGTCAGTAAAGTCAAAATTGCTATTGACTTTGTTTTGGCATAGCCTGATAATCACTAAACCCTCCACAAAATGTTATGAAACCAAATTTCTGAGAAAACTTGAGCAATAAGAATTTTAAATTTCTTTTGAATTATACTTCTCTTGGAGTTTTGATTCTCTGACGATGTTTACTAATCACTATTTATTGATATCTATATACTGCTAATCTGTTATTCATGCTGTCTTTGAGATCTCTTTTTAGTTTTAAGCAATCTATTGCAATCTGTTTGCTTAGAGTCCCATGCCAAAGATATGCAATGAGAACAACATGTGTTATCATGATATATTAGAATTTAAGGAATGGGTGTTTTCACTTCTAATCACAAAAATTTACACTTTATGAAGTAGCAAGAATTTATCTTAACACCTTTCCTGACTATTATAATAGGAAGGCAACTACAAGAGTTGTGTCCATGCAGCAGAAAACACATAAAAGCTCCTTTTATAAATGCTATGATGATTTTTTAAAGCGCTCTTATGCTGAAAGACTACTGTACGTTACAGTCTGCACTTCTTGTATTAGAGCTAGTTTTGTCGGATCAACAGAGCCTTGAATGTGTTTAGCACCAGGGGAGGTTGATGCAGGGTTCTGCTTCAAGGATTTGTGAGGCTCATTATCATACTGTATGCGTTATAATTACACTTCTTGAGAGTAGGAGGATGCTTTGGCAAAGTCTCCAGGATGTATAAGGTAACATTTCAAGACCTATTTGTAGCTCTAGAACAACAGACAAAGAGATACATAGAAAATATAGTATGGCTCTGTTCGCTGTGTACTATGCTGGTGCAGTTGTTTTTGTCACAGAATCCATAGCCTCTCAGGATTCCTATTGTCTCTGTTTCTGTTCAGAGAAGTTTTCGTGATGCTCCCTGCCTCATAGTGATTTGCTTTACAAGTAAAATTTATACTAAATATATTTTAAAATGAGATTCCTTCTGATGTTATTTTAAGGCATTTCTCCAGGCTCTGATTATAGCCAGAGGTAAAAAAAGCGATATGATGAACAAATTTTTTTATTTTTTTTCCTCTTGATTTAGCCTTAATGCAGTCAATGAGCATTCACCATTGCATTACCTCTAAATTCAAGCTTTTGCACATATGTGGCAGAATAAGGCATGAAAGGCTACAGTTTGATAAACTTCTTTCAGTGCCTGTGCTGACTCAGGCAGTACCTACATATCTTGCACTCTTTATCTTCATTTCCCCTGTTTAAAAATTACTAGGGAAAATGGCTTATTTTTACTCTGGAACAATTTTTCAGTCCCACAGTACAGACTTGCAAACAGTTGTACTAGCTTAACTCGGGAGATGGCATAAAAGCTACAATGATTGATGAGAACTCCTTAAACTATACTGAATCTGAAAGAAATGTTCTTCAAAATACACTGCAAAAACATACATTAAATGAAATTCCTTCTTCTGTTGGGTGTAAATATGAATAAGAGAAAGGGAAGGGCTGTTCGGAACTGACTATGCATTAGTTTTTCTATTGTGCACAACTAATTTTTTAACAATCCCGATACCTGTAGTATATAGCTCTTTTTTTTTTTTTTCCCATCAATAAATGAATCAGATTTTACTTTTTTTAAGGTGTAAAACCCAAGCAGTTAAGAAATCAAATCCTATTTTAACCCCAATTACTCTTCAAATCCAGGAAAAACAGGCTTTATTAAATGGCATTTTTTATATTTGTTTATTAAATTGGCTTCATTGTTTTTGTTTTTGGGGTTTTTTTAATCTTCTGAGTGCCTATTAGTCTTCACTTCTTGAATTCCTATAGCTTGGTTTAATGTGATTCTTAGTATGTTTAATAAACCTTTTATAGATTTTCTTTTAAAAAGTATAAAAGTACTTCACTGATAACATCATTAACAGAACATACCCAGGAAAATGCTGGATAATAGATACACCAGGAGCCTCTGTTCTCACAGAAAAATGTGAGCTGAAGAATTCTTGTTACTGATGGGTGTGCCCATCAGCTTCCAGAAGTTAATTATCAGCAACACCAAGCCGAGTGGTGAGGTTGACAGACCTGAAGGATGGGATGACTATCCAGAGGGACCTGGACATGCTCGGGAAATGGGCCCGTGTGAGCCTCATGAAGTTCAATGAGGCCACATGCAGAGTTCTGCATCTGGGTTGGGGCAATGCCTGGTATCAATATAGCCTGGGGGATGAAGGTATTGAGAATAGCCCTGAGGAGAAGGACTTGAGAGTACTGGTGGACAAAAAGCTAGACATGAGCTGAAAATGTGTGCTTGCAGCCCAAAAAGCCAACCACGTTCTGGGCTGCATCAAAAGGAGTGTGGCCAGCAGTCAGAGGTGATTCCACCCCTGTACTCTGCTCTGGTGAGACCCCATCTTGAGTACCACGTCCAGTTCTGGAGCCTTCAGCACAGGAAAGACATAGACCTGTTGGAGCAAGTCAAGAGGAGGCCATGAAGATGATCAGAGCATTAAAGCACCTCTCCTGTGAACACAGGCTGAGAGTTCAGGCTGTTCAGCCTGGAGAAGAGAAGGCTTTGGGGAGACCTTATTGCGGCCTTTCAGTACTTAAAGGGGGCCTACAGGAAAGATGAGGACAAACTTTTTAGCAGGGCCTGTTGCAATAGGACAAGGGGTAATAGCATTAAACCAAACAAGGGAAGATTTAAACTAGAGTGAAGGTAGAAATTTTTATGCAGAGTGTGGTGAAACAGTGGCACAGGTTGCCCAGAGAGGCAGTAGATGCCCCATCCCTGGAAACATTCAAGGTCAGGTTGGGTGGGGCTGTGAGCAACCTGATCTAGTTGAAAATGTCTCTGATCATTACAGAGTTGTTGGCCTAGATGACCTTTAAAGGTCCCTTTCAATGCAAACTATTCTATAATTCTACGATTCTATGATTCTACATTTTGGGTTATACTGCATTATTTTACTTCTAACAAGTTATGTTAGATTAATGCAGGATTGTAAATGGGCAAAATAGATGGATACAATTCTTTGCTTAAATTAAAGTCCAATCCAAAGTCTTCTAAGATCTTAATTTTAAGATCTTATCCTTTACAAGAAAAAACAGATAACAATGTCAGTGATTCTCTTAATTAAAGTTTCTGCCACTAAATACATCTTTACAAGCGAAATACAATAACAATTATAGCTGCGCACAAAGGAGTCCACAAGCTGTGAAGGGACTATCTCAAATGTCTTCTTTTATTAATCTTAGTAACAGATGTAATGCATTTATTTTTGTTTAAGAGGTTCTTCAGCATTTCTAATCAATGTCAGATATGTCTCTTTTTCAGATTTTTTCTTCCCTAGTATGTTCCCTTTTCTCCATCTGCATATCATCTTGATATTTGCAAATATGATTGGACCAAACCTAAGTCTAATTTTCTGTACAGTGGTGTGCTAAGAAGATGCTTTATTGATTGTTCGCCATTCCTTCACGAAGACTTTTCAAATGTAAAATTCATTTTATATTAAACTATCAGCAAACAAACACGTTCAATGTTGACCCTCATTCTTGAAACCACTTTAGAAATATATTCATAGGGTCCCATTGAAATAATAATTAACATCAATAGGACCAGAGCCACAAAGATTAATTCTGAAATAACACACAACTTTTGGTTGTTAAAAGTATTTGCCGATCACCTCCTAGTTTTTCTCTTCTAATTTGGAGAGGTTTTCTGACAGCCACTTTTAGCTTCAAGAAATATAAATTTTCATTGTTACATGAGCAGAATTAAGTCAAATTCCCTTGTAAAAGGACATTTATTCTTTTCTGTATTATTTTAATTACCACTTTGTTCTGGTTCCGGCAGGGACAGGGTTAATATCTGGCCCAGCACAGGTATTCCACACCACGTGACGCCATTCCCAGTATTTAGGGGGAGCCGGCCGGGGAGGGGAGTTCCCAGTTTGGGAGCGGGCGGGGACGGTCCGGGTCCGGTCGGTGCGCGTCGGTACGGTACCCCTATTTATACATTCCTCTGCCAGTGCTATTGTTGTTTTGTCAATTTTTCTTTGTTGTTCTGTTAAATTGCTTTTTATCTCAACCCACGAGTTTTTGCCTTTTTATTCCAATTTTCCCTCGCTGCTGCGAGGTTTGGGTGAGCGGCCGCGTGGTTCTTTGTGCCGGCTGAGGCCAAACCACGACACACTTCAAGGAACTATGTACATTCATCTCAACTACTGAAAAAAAAGGCTTCAGGATGACTTTACGATAAAACTGCTCATATAGCTATTCCAATGCCAGGGTTACAAGTTATTATTCCACTGCTTAGCTTGTTGCCTCTTTTTCTTCCAGGAACCTATCTGACTCTAAATATTCTTTTTAATTGACAAAACTGTATGTGGCATATTCCTTTTAGCACCTTGTCAAGATAGATTTGCCCCCTCATCTCTAATATTAGCCATTTTTATTTTTATCTCTTCCAACTTAATTTTTCAGAGTTTGACAAATATTTGTTCCTGTCTTAGCTACAGTGTATGTGTTTTTAAATACTGAATTAAGAAATACTTAGCTAGTGTTCCATGTTGATGATCCAATAGACTATTAATTCATAGCCTCTAATTTGAAAGTAACTTTCAAGAAACAAGTGTTTAGAGGACAAGAATAATGTGTCTGGATTTGGACTTAAACTAAGTTTTCTACAATGTATCACAGCCTAGGTGATTGATTTACAAGTATGATGGCTTACTTGAGTTGCTGCAGAAAGTCTTGACCCCACTGTGTGGCCTGCCTTGCTCTGCCTCCTTAATGCATAAACATGTCAGCTGAAATGCTGAAATATCTTCACTTCAGAGCTTGGTATGTTAAGCAAAAATAGCCCCGGTGAAAATTTCCTTTTTTCTATGAATCTGTAGTTTGCTCTCAGTCCAAAGGAGTGCAAACCTCCAAATTAGAAGCAGAGTGTATAGCTATGGATAACATTTTCTCTAGCTGTTTATGAATCTGATCATTCATATATGCAAGGGCTAGTATAATTCATAGGTCAAATATTTTTTCAAGGTCACTTACAACATTCTTCACTGGAATTACTTTAAAGTTGCTATGAGGATTTTGCTGGACTTTATCCCTTTCAAGAACAGTCTTTCAAATTTTGTGGAAAGTGGACTTAAAGTTTATTAGTAAGCTAATTATATTTTTGTCAAAAATAATAACCTCTCCATATTGCTTGCTTGGTTTTGTTTTCTAGTTAGTCAAATATTTTACTAGCTTTAGGCTATAGTATCTGTCATGTATTGTAAGAAATGGGGTGGAGTAGAATTCTTCCTGTCACAGCTGATGACACCTAATTATATACCAGAAAATAAAACTCCCTGGGGAAGAAAAGAATTCAGATCATACTCAGGTGCAATTGTTTAAGGCTATTTTGAATGGTGTGGGTATTTATGAGCTCTATTAATAATGAATGAACTAATGTTGTAGCTCTACAATTTGCAGATGACCTCATCTGACCGTTGAGAAGATGTTGGCTTTCTGGCAATAATGAAAGCACATAAATATTAATATCTTAACAAAAAAGACTCTTTTCACTGTATAATGGTTGAAATTACATAAAATGTAATGAAAAATGTGAAAACTATTGCGCATTGCAATTTGGGGTAGCTAACTATGTTTCTTCAGTTACGGTTTAAAAACCACATTAGATATTCTCTCAGTAACAAAAGCCATTATATTTTTACCCTTCAGCTAGTTATTTAACCAAGAGTATTAATTACTTGTTGAATTACAATGCCAGAGAAATATACAGATGCACAGAAAGTTTGTAAGACTTTGCACATAAGTCTCTGGCATACTTTTTATACCTGTCTAAAAGCTAAATGAATACCACGTAATTCCAGGTAATTTAAAAAAGAAAAGAAACGAGCCCCATGTAAAGGAGCACTTACCATACTCACTCTGTAAGTTTATGTTGATAGACACACAGAAGCCCACACAAATGACAATAAATGCCTTCTAAGCACTTGTTCCCAGTTTGAAAATGTTGATAGTTACAAAGCTTGTTATCATTTTCTTTGGGGTTATTGTTACTTTGTTATGTAAGTAATTCCACAAAAATTGTACCATACCTAATGGAAATAATTCTTTCGTGCTTTCTACTGCTTATTATTATCATTAGCTTGTAATACACCCCATAATTAGGAAAATAAAAAGCACCCTCTGAACTGAGAGTCAGGATAGCTCTACTCCTTCCACTTGGTTTTACAGCAGAGAAATTTTCTGTTTACTGAGGGATTTTTACACCAGCATGTGACCTAGGTGCATTCTGGGAGTCCTACACATCCTGGGAACTGGGTGAGGAGTGGAGAGAAGATGCAGAAAAAGTGTTAGAAAACTTTTACAGCTCTGCAAATCACATATGCTTGTTTTCCTGATGGGTCCAGCAATACTTTGCAAGCTTTTTTTCTTTGATTTTCCAACAACTAAGCTGTCAGTTACACCAAACAGGGACAGAATATTTTCACCTCTGAATTCAATCAGCATAACTAGAGACAGTAAAAGATTAAAAAATAAAAAAAGCAAAATAACAAGGCAATTTAATTGCTTTTATCTCCTGTCAATGAATTTAGTAATTCTTTTCAGTAGCATAGACAAATATCTTTATCATTACACAATTTCATATGATTTATGTATCAGATCTAAGTATAAAATAATGGAAGGATCTCCTGTCAGGACAAGACGGACATAAAAGCATGAGGATATGAGCAACTGTAACCCTGAATCTAAAATGCAAAGCAGTACCAAGGGTATAACTATAGTTCAAAGTCTACAATAGCTGCCACAGAAGAGATCTGACTTCTTCCACAGCTTGATACAAGTCTATATATCAAACCACTTTATGAGCTACACTTTAATCAAAAGTTATAGCTCAAAGGAAGAGAGTCTGATAAAATTGGTTTGTTTGTTTTTCTTATCTCAGAAAATATCTACTGTCTATTTATTTAGGTAATTAAGCTGTTTTGCATACCACCCCTGCAACCTAGAGCTTTCTCTTTGAGAGATATTAGGAGAATCAAACACGGGAAATGTACAGCAACTAAGAAAGGATATTTTTTTCTGCTTTTCTTCCTATTTTTGAAGCCAATTATGCATGTGCTTTTGCAACAATCTGGGTACCACAATGCATAGAGAATATGAGAAAACTTGCCTGTGTCATAGGCCTGAGTTGGGATTTTGCTGATTATCCCCAGGCTCAGAGAGTTGAGCATTTGGTAACTCAAGCGCAGTATAAAAACAGACACCCAGGAACAAATTACAAGATCCTTCAGCAAGGAAGTCATTATTTCTTTTCCAACACATAACAAGTAATAGTGTCTCTTAGTATTGTATTGATAATGAATAACCTGTACTGATCTTGTTTTGTGTGGTAGTGTTCTTTAAAACTCTGTTGTACCACATGAATGGACGTACCTGGATACCCACATGCCCACACATACAAAGACTACTTCAAAATTTTTGTTTAGAACCCCACCAGCTAAAATACCCTAGCCTTAAGTGGTCCTAATTATTCTATAACTATAACCTACATACTCTTATTTAACTGCTATAATAGAACTATATGATCCCCAAAATTCTAGATATCCATCTTATTTCTAACAAGGCATTAATAGGGTCAAAGATTCACCCTCATTCACAGAGCAACATTAAAGATGAATAATTGGAGATACTCTCTCTATTTTTAAAAAGCTAAGGGAATCTCCACACCAATAATTTATTTAAACCATTAGCAGTGAGATGGCAATATTGAATCCATTAATAATTTCCATTTTATGAATTTCTGTTTCACTTTTCTGAATCAGAAATGTAAACCTATCCTACTTCTAGCAATTTTCAGAAACCTGAGGGACTTCTTTTCTCTACTTTCTTTTAATTATGATAAAGCATGAGGTCCATTGCAGTTAACCAGTACATGTTAGAGAGGGCAAGCCATACTTTTCTTTTCTTTGATAAATTTATAATATGAAGAAAAAGAAAATTATAAAGTCTGTAGGTCAGTGCTGGTATCACCAAGATGTACTAAACAAAACATTCTTCATTGAAAAGAATGTTCAGGGCATCTTCAGGACTAGATGCAGATGTCCTTGTCCATATACAACTGCCTCTTATACCACTGAAGCTGATGATCCAGGTCTTCTTATAACACCTCCACATCTCCCTGAAGTCAAATGAATTTCCCTCACTTAGGCAAGATGTTTTTCTCTTGTTGCTGTTCCACACACAAAGGAATTGGAATCTGTCCAAGTGCTTTATTACATTTATTAATGCATAATGAATTATTTTTCCCTGGTTTTAAAGAGTTACATAAACTATAGTGCTTTCTTCTTTTCTCCTTATATCTTATCACCCAAATAGTCCCCTTTTTTTTCAAACCACTACTTACTATAGCAAATAATGTACTAAAGAGTGAATACAGATAGTATAGCTGTCATCTAGATAGATAATATCTACATGTAATATGAGACCAATGATTTAGATTTCTGCTTTTAAACACATGATGTTTTTCTCGTCATTTGAAATCTTTCCTGTTTTCTAGCTTATCTCTGAAGTTTTCTAGCTTCTTATCTCTGTAAAATGTTTCTGTTGTTTAATCACTTACTGTCTGAATGTAGGAAAAAAAAAAACCAGGACAATATGAAGTCAGGTTCTGACATAAGTAAAAATTTGTTCACTATTAGGAGACTCAAACATTTGGAGCAAGCTGCCCAGAAACCTTAAGTCTCGGAGTTTTCCAGACTCAGCTGGATACAGACCTAGGCAACCTGGTCTAATCTACCAGTTGATCCTGGTTTGAGCAGGAGGTTGGATGAGAAACCTCATCAGGTTCCTACCAGGCTGAATTATTATATTAACATATGCTGCTAATACAAGCAATAATTGAATGCTAAGTGTATTAAAATTTTCATTTTCTAATTGACTTACTTAAACCAAACCTCTCCCCACAGTTTGCCCTCCAGATTCCCCCAGCCATACATAGAAACACTACAGTGAAAGTCTACCTGTGACAGGAGCTGTGGAGCTTTGGACTACTCTACTATCTTGGAGAACAGAAAGTACTTTCTTCCTGTCTTAGTGTCGAGATGCATCTTAGGTATCCTAAATAGGAATTTATGTTTTCTATCATACCCAATCTCTCCCTCTAACATTCAGGTGGTTATAGAAAGTTGCAGATTTAGTCTTATTTTTGTCTGCCTTGGTTTATACTTTAAAAGAGACTTCACCACAGGACCTTTGCTTCATGGCCTAGGGATAAAATTGGGATGGACAATTTAGTGTAGCTTTATTTGCAGAACACTTGTCATTTCTGTTGTTCAGTGTGTCTTATATGAGATGGAAAGCTACCTGTGAAAAAACATTATCTCTGACCCTTCACGATTTTCCTTAGTCTCCAAGACCACTCTACCTGTTTCAATGCTAAATCCACACTTTTATTTCTATTTACCCTTTCTGATCTGAACTGGATTTCACTTGAACTGGACGGCTTCTTCCTGCCACAGCCAAGTATTAGGATCTCTAGAAGCACACCATCCATAATCTACAATTGTTGTTTAACAATGTCCTGGAGCCACAAATTGAAAAGAAAGTCCTCTATACTAGAATAGAGAGTGTGTTACATAAGCAAAGATGTATAAGACAATAGTTGCTAAACGTCTTTATGTAGTGTATTAACTTTAGTTTTTGAAAAACTTCTAACAGAGTAGATTATCATATAGAAGACTAAAGGAATATCTTTCAAATGAAGGTCACTCCCCAGCAATTTCTAAATAACTGCTCCAAAGTGTGATGCTATTATATGTTTAAAAAAATTCTGGCAATCATTTAACATTGGCAGACAATATATTCTTGTCTGCTTTCATTCTCAGAAATAAATGAATTGTTTTATATGACATTAAAGTTAAAAAAAGAGAAAAAGGTACAAGGAAAATCGATCTGAAGCAATCATTTGCAATGGAAAATGTATACACAAATAGATGAAGTTTATCAATATTCTGAGCAAATGAAAGCAGAATCTTATAATGAAAATAATCAGACTACCTTAAAAATAAGTGGTACTATCACCATCTAGTAAAATATCTGTGAAGATATATTTGGAGAATAATAATGTTCATTGTTATCAAAGACCAACATGGTTGCAGACACAAAGCCAAATCAAGCAACTGTTCCCTCTGCATTTAAATACTATTGTGTTGGAAGAATACAGTTTATGTATCTCCTGGTATTGAAATCCCAGCAACATTCTACAGTAACCATCTCTGGAGTATTCTATGCACACACACTACAATCATTTTGCGTTCAGTGGCCTTCAGTCACTGTCAGCTATGGATCATTAAATGTGGATCACAGCATGCCATTAGGGTAGGTTCACTGTCTACGTCTAGTTCTGGATGAGAATAGTCAGTAGGCATTGATGAAACATTGTGGGACTTGAGATGGTGGGTAACAAAGTACTTTCAGCTTCACTCTTAGAAATGTAAAGAGCTAGCTCCTTTACTAGATCTCAGTCTGTAATCTCTGAGAAGACTCTTCCCATTAATCACCCAATGAGTGCAGTGTGACCAAAATGTACGTCACTCAAAGCACTATGGAAACCTACAAGGTCTTTCAACACATGGTCTGTCCATAGCTGAAAACTGTCTATGTTTTTACGCAACCATTGCAGAGTTGATCTGAAGGTATTTTCATGACTTACTGGGGACAGAAATGGGATTTGCACTCCCATTCAGTGCATCCAATTATTTGAAAAGATTATCAGGTTGCAAACAAGGAGGAGTATTTGCTGATGCACAAATGTCAAGCTGTCTGGTCATGAGCATGAATCTTGTATGCTCAGGAAATTTGTAGTACCATCTACAATTTATTTATGTGCTGGTGGGGATATTATACAAGTTTGATAACTGAAAATGGCTTGGGCTGGCATAACCCTGCCTGTGCAATTTAGATTATAATTTCTATTCCCTTTGTTTTCCTTCGTCTTCTATAGTGCACTGTTTGACACCTTTCTAAACTGACAGCAGAAACAGAGTTCTGTCTGAACGCTGGGGATTATATCTTACTGATTCTTAACCTGCAGATGCTTTCTAAATAAATGTTCTCCTACATTTTCCATTTCTTAATATTGCTCTCCCATAGGTTAATCTCCTTTATAGGGAATGTTGTCTTTTTCATTCTTTCACTATTGCTGTCCCTCGGACCAACTACAACTGAGACAAATCCTGTGCCTGAGCAAAGTAACTAGAAGGGAACTATCATTTCACTGTACAACCTAACACCAGTTTTTATAAGTGCCTGTGTCAAGATGGTTGGGTATCTACAGGTGAGTGGATATCAACTGATGGGTGGACATGAATTGAGGAAGCATTTAAACCTTTGCAGTATGAATCTGAATCAACCCCATTTGGTCAGATCTTAGGCTCTATATTTTCAGTTTCCCTATTGCTTTCTGAGACCTGGCAGATAGGTAGATTTTCAGCATAATCCTTACTCTCTTTTCCAGCCTGTAGATGTCAGTTAGTGATCTTTCAGATGTGGTAGTGCAATGCTGTAAAGGTATAGGAAAAAAAGATTTTTCTAATGATAAAGCTGCTTACTATTTCTCTATTGTCCGACAAAACCAAAATAAATTTTTCAAGAGATTTAAGAAATGGTACATATTTTCTTCTGCAAAGACTAGCTATAAAATGCAGGCTTATAGAAAGCCAAAACACTTTCAAATTACTACTATTTCAGCTCAGTACAGTAGAATAAAACCTACTTAAATTCTACTGTTCTCCCAATAACTTCTTCAGCTGCAATTTAAAATGGCCTGATTAGGTAGCAGCTCAGTCTATCTAGCTAGAAGGAAATAACTTCTCCTTCTATCTCTTTTCTGAGTCTTCAGCTTCTTTTACGTACACATGAACTCTTAATACTGTTCTCCCTTTAGAATGCAAGTATTTCCCAAAATAATTGTGCCACAATGAATCTGGCTCCATTGAGTCCCGCCCTGTAAGAGAATTTATTTGTCACTTATTTGAAATAGATAGGAAAAATACATTGCAAAAATCAGTTCTGTTTTTGAATGCTATTAACTCATCAACTCCCACAACCTATTATATAAAGGCTGTCTTCAAGGAGTGTGTTGCATGGTTTGTCATTTCTTTGCTCAGTCATCCGTTGTGTTCAGTACAAACCTAAACTAGTGTAATCATCGAGTAATCAGAGTCATTAATGATTCTGGAAATCTTGTGGTCAAATCCCAAAAATGTAACCCAGGTTGTTTAGGTCTTTGAGCAGTCAAAATATTTCCAATGACTGATATTTAAAACCTTTCTGGAAAATCCATTCTGGTATTTAATAATCTTCATTGGGACTCTTTTTTTCTTATGCCTGGTGAAAATACCTCTTGTTGCAGCATGTGCCTATCATCTCACATATGTCACTGTGAAGAGTCTGGGTCCATTGCCATTGTAACCCTTCTTCATGCAGTTGACATTTTCAGCTAAATCTCGCTTTATCTTTTTGTTCTCCAGCCTAAATAACCCAACTCTCACAGCCTCTTTTTGTGCAACATATGCTCTAGCCTCCAACTTTCTTACTGATTCTCCTCTGGACTTGCTCTGGTTTCCTCAGCTCTAGCATTGACAACCTGAAAGACAGACACAATATTCTAGATGTGTTTCAATATGTGCTAAGTATGGTGAATAATTGTCAACCTGAAAGCTACACTCTTGGCTATTGCAGCCCAATATACAGTTAGCCCTCAGCACCACATGAGCATAAGCCAATTCATTTTTTGCTTCATCCAACAGAAGCCCAGCATTCCACCAGCCTGTGCAATTGTATGGCATTATTCATAAAGGATTTGGGTTTTCTAATTCTATCCCTATATGCCTCAACAATGCTTCTCTTGTCCTCCTTGGTAGCACATCCCTTCAATTCCTTCTTTAGTGTTCAAGCTCAGAGAAGAATATTGTGTTCAGCCAAGGAGGATCGTGCCTTACCCACTCATTTTCTTGCACATTGGGCTAGAATCTGATGCTTTGAAGAGGCTGTCTTTAAAGACAAATCTCTTAATTTGTGTTCTTTTGCCTTTCAGGACAAACCACCTCAGATCCAGCCTATCAGAAAAAGCCTAAATACATTCCCCTGATGTCTGAGGCATTTATTTATGTACCACTTCTCTCATGATCTTAAACTATTCTGTCTCATGATCACCGCAGTCAAGGCTGTCATTAGTTGTCACACCACCAGCACACCCCTCAGAACCTGTGTCAAAAAATTGTTCCCAACACACTGGAGAAATCGGCTGCCAATTGTGCTGTCCTACCAAACCTCCGCAATCCCAGTGACGCTATACCTTTGCAGATCTCCATGGACTTCCCATTCCTCCTCTTTGTCTCTCGAACTGCACAGGTCCATTTAGAGATACGAGGCAGGAGCAGGCTGCCCAGCCAGGAAGCAAGGCAGGTAGGGGGGAGGCAGGGGCACATGCAGCCCAGGGCATTGGACATCTCTGTGTGAATGGGCATGGGCCAAAGCCAGCGTGGGACATCAGCCTATAGGTGAAGGTCAGGATCAGGCCTAGTGAGGGTAAATAGGGTCAAATGCAGCCCTGGGACAGCTGGGCAGGGTCATGGGGGTGGGATGACACCAGTTGGGGATGTCAGCTTGTGGATCAGGGGCGGGCCCTCTGTGTTCCTGGGATATTGCCTTACTTGGCGCAACTTTGTCAAGGGGGACTTGAGAGTCTTCTCTGTGGCCATCTCTGACAATCAGTCATCTCTACTGCTGTAGCTCAGCAGNGACAGACACAATATTCTAGATGTGTTTCAATATGTGCTAAGTATGGTGAATAATTGTCAACCTGAAAGCTACACTCTTGGCTATTGCAGCCCAATATACAGTTAGCCCTCAGCACCACATGAGCATAAGCCAATTCATTTTTTGCTTCATCCAACAGAAGCCCAGCATTCCACCAGCCTGTGCAATTGTATGGCATTATTCATAAAGGATTTGGGTTTTCTAATTCTATCCCTATATGCCTCAACAATGCTTCTCTTGTCCTCCTTGGTAGCACATCCCTTCAATTCCTTCTTTAGTGTTCAAGCTCAGAGAAGAATATTGTGTTCAGCCAAGGAGGATCGTGCCTTACCCACTCATTTTCTTGCACATTGGGCTAGAATCTGATGCTTTGAAGAGGCTGTCTTTAAAGACAAATCTCTTAATTTGTGTTCTTTTGCCTTTCAGGACAAACCACCTCAGATCCAGCCTATCAGAAAAAGCCTAAATACATTCCCCTGATGTCTGAGGCATTTATTTATGTACCACTTCTCTCATGATCTTAAACTATTCTGTCTCATGATCACCGCAGTCAAGGCTGTCATTAGTTGTCACACCACCAGCACACCCCTCAGAACCTGTGTCAAAAAATTGTTCCCAACACACTGGAGAAATCGGCTGCCAATTGTGCTGTCCTACCAAACCTCCGCAATCCCAGTGACGCTATACCTTTGCAGATCTCCATGGACTTCCCATTCCTCCTCTTTGTCTCTCGAACTGCACAGGTCCATTTAGAGATACGAGGCAGGAGCAGGCTGCCCAGCCAGGAAGCAAGGCAGGTAGGGGGGAGGCAGGGGCACATGCAGCCCAGGGCATTGGACATCTCTGTGTGAATGGGCATGGGCCAAAGCCAGCGTGGGACATCAGCCTATAGGTGAAGGTCAGGATCAGGCCTAGTGAGGGTAAATAGGGTCAAATGCAGCCCTGGGACAGCTGGGCAGGGTCATGGGGGTGGGATGACACCAGTTGGGGATGTCAGCTTGTGGATCAGGGGCGGGCCCTCTGTGTTCCTGGGATATTGCCTTACTTGGCGCAACTTTGTCAAGGGGGACTTGAGAGTCTTCTCTGTGGCCATCTCTGACAATCAGTCATCTCTACTGCTGTAGCTCAGCAGTCAGGTCCTGGGTCAGGAGGTGAGTCTTTGTCGCAAAGTCAGTTCATCTGGCTCCCAGGAAGGAAGAAATTTGTAAACATCACTCATTGGCACCAAGCAGCCCTAAAACCTTGTTCACTTTAGTGGCCTACAAAAAACGGAGAAGAGGCAATTTTATACTCCCTTCTTCTGGACTTCTCTGAAACTACCTATATTGCTTTCTACTCCACAAGAAGGAGAAAAGAGGAACCCTAACAAACTTCTATAACTCAATTCAGAGTGACTTTTAGCATCTGTAAAAAACGGAATCAAAAACCCTCAAGATTTTGTTGTTGGCATTATTGTTATTTATTATTATTATATAACATCATTAAATTAGGCCAACTCAATAGTAGCAATATTGAAGCTCAGTGAATGCAAAAATACTGAAAGTGCTTAATGTATTTTATTTGATTATGTATTACTTATTACCGTAACGAAAATGCAAATTATAATAGCAACTCCAGAATAGAAATAGAAGGTCTTGAGATACAGATTCAATTCTTAATATCTGTGAAAAGACCAGGTATATTTTATTAAATTGATCTTCTTTATCTTTGTTGCCAAAATAAC
>VZSF01008384.1:89363-100748 GCA_013398295.1 Chionis minor
TTTAGTGTTCAAGCTCAGAGAAGAATATTGTGTTCAGCCAAGGAGGATCGTGCCTTACCCACTCATTTTCTTGCACATTGGGCTAGAATCTGATGCTTTGAAGAGGCTGTCTTTAAAGACAAATCTCTTAATTTGTGTTCTTTTGCCTTTCAGGACAAACCACCTCAGATCCAGCCTATCAGAAAAAGCCTAAATACATTCCCCTGATGTCTGAGGCATTTATTTATGTACCACTTCTCTCATGATCTTAAACTATTCTGTCTCATGATCACCGCAGTCAAGGCTGTCATTAGTTGTCACACCACCAGCACACCCCTCAGAACCTGTGTCAAAAAATTGTTCCCAACACACTGGAGAAATCGGCTGCCAATTGTGCTGTCCTACCAAACCTCCGCAATCCCAGTGACGCTATACCTTTGCAGATCTCCATGGACTTCCCATTCCTCCTCTTTGTCTCTCGAACTGCACAGGTCCATTTAGAGATACGAGGCAGGAGCAGGCTGCCCAGCCAGGAAGCAAGGCAGGTAGGGGGGAGGCAGGGGCACATGCAGCCCAGGGCATTGGACATCTCTGTGTGAATGGGCATGGGCCAAAGCCAGCGTGGGACATCAGCCTATAGGTGAAGGTCAGGATCAGGCCTAGTGAGGGTAAATAGGGTCAAATGCAGCCCTGGGACAGCTGGGCAGGGTCATGGGGGTGGGATGACACCAGTTGGGGATGTCAGCTTGTGGATCAGGGGCGGGCCCTCTGTGTTCCTGGGATATTGCCTTACTTGGCGCAACTTTGTCAAGGGGGACTTGAGAGTCTTCTCTGTGGCCATCTCTGACAATCAGTCATCTCTACTGCTGTAGCTCAGCAGTCAGGTCCTGGGTCAGGAGGTGAGTCTTTGTCGCAAAGTCAGTTCATCTGGCTCCCAGGAAGGAAGAAATTTGTAAACATCACTCATTGGCACCAAGCAGCCCTAAAACCTTGTTCACTTTAGTGGCCTACAAAAAACGGAGAAGAGGCAATTTTATACTCCCTTCTTCTGGACTTCTCTGAAACTACCTATATTGCTTTCTACTCCACAAGAAGGAGAAAAGAGGAACCCTAACAAACTTCTATAACTCAATTCAGAGTGACTTTTAGCATCTGTAAAAAACGGAATCAAAAACCCTCAAGATTTTGTTGTTGGCATTATTGTTATTTATTATTATTATATAACATCATTAAATTAGGCCAACTCAATAGTAGCAATATTGAAGCTCAGTGAATGCAAAAATACTGAAAGTGCTTAATGTATTTTATTTGATTATGTATTACTTATTACCGTAACGAAAATGCAAATTATAATAGCAACTCCAGAATAGAAATAGAAGGTCTTGAGATACAGATTCAATTCTTAATATCTGTGAAAAGACCAGGTATATTTTATTAAATTGATCTTCTTTATCTTTGTTGCCAAAATAACCAATAATAATAATAATAATAACAATAACAATAATAATAATCCAATAACAGATTATTATAATAGCACAATATATAATATATTAATATGTTTATGCTTAATATGCTTTATGAGTTCTACTAATAAATTGTTGTAACATAGCCCATTATTTCATTCTCATTTCCATGATTGTTGTTGTTTGTTTTCTTTTAAGGTTTGAGTTACTAGCAAAGCACAAAAATGGAATGGTTAGTTGAGAGAATCATAATAATAATAACAAAACCACCACCAATGATAAACTAAATTACACAGGGAACCGTAAGAAATGGCAGACAGTAGATATTGCTGTCTTTTTCTAGATAATAAAAATAAACCTGAAATGTCACATCATTAATCTATTTCTAGTAAAATTAAAAACAGTAGGAATCCTCTGCAGTTTGGTATGATTGTACTATTACAACCCTATTGTTCTTTCTAAACACTTTATTATCTTCCATTTAAAACTTAACTCAATTAGATAATTAATTCAGTTTTAATGAATTTTAATTGTGTAGCTTTTTAACTATGTAATTCATTGCTAAGAAGGACTAATACCCACATTTATTCTCAGTATATGAAGTCTTCCACGTGTGACATTATTAACATTAAAATACGATTGCTAAGACATACCACTGTAGAACATGATGACATAAAACCTTAGAAGCAGCAACACATTTCTTTGAGTCTTCAGTTAAAACTCAGCATTAGAAAACCAGTGCAGACTTATAGGTTTTCCAGCTGCAGTTCAGTTCTTATTTAAACAAATTATAAAGATTGCAAAATTTATTCGGCTTCAAAGCAGTAAAACGTTCAGAGCCAAATTTTTATGAGCACTAACAAAGATGCAGTGTGGAGTCCTGGCAGTTTACATCAGCCAACAAGCTAGCCTCTGAGACTGAAAAGAGTCAAAGAAGTTGTTCTGTTATTATATGTTATTTTAAGCCTACAAAATGGGTTTTATTTCAGTATATTAAAAGGTATAAATGAGCAAACAGGAATAACGCAGATGAGAATCAAGACTACCTCTTCTCCCCAGTGCAGCACAGAAAAAAGTGTCTTCGTGGTCACTGGTCAGCTGAACTAGTGTGTCCTGAAGACTTCCCTCACATATTCCAAGCAGGGAAAGGAAAAATGGGCATTGCATTGAGAAACCTGCTGACTGATGTCCCAAGAGTTATTGCCAGGGAGAAAATTACCAGTGTCTAATATAGTTTTGAAATTAGGAGAGGCAGTGGGGAAATAGAATAGTGTGTGTGAATCTCCCAGATGTATTTGAAGCTTGCTAGGAGGTTATGAAAAGATGACTACTGGAGGTTACTTATCTTCTTTGATTGGTTTTTATGGTCTGTATGACTTTGAGCTTCTGGTTAAATGTGACACTCAACTATTTTTGAGTAGTTAGATAGGTGATACAGCCAGCAGATTTTTCATCTCAATTTAACTAGAATATTAGAATCATATCCTTCAAATTGTCAAGGACATGTGTCAAATTGTTCAAGGAAATATTTCTACCCTCTAGCCTTTCAACCAAGGTACACTTCTTTCTGCTGACTTGCAGTATTTAAACTCACTCATTCCTCTGTACAGAAAATCCACATTAATAATGTGTTACAACTGTCACAAAGAAACTCCCAAGCATCTCCCTCTTTTAAACAATTGCAGAAACACAGAAGGGCAGAGGTGGAAAGGGACCTACATTGTCTACCTCAACCCCCCTGCACAAGGGAGTGTCTGCTAGAGCAGACGGATTACAGCCATGTCCTGGCAGGTTTTGAATATCTCCAAGGATGGAGACTCCACAAACTGTAGGCAACCTGTCCCAATGCTCAGTCGCCCTCACAGTAATTGTTAATTTATTTTTTTTTTAAACACACAGTTAGCCCTCAGCACCACAAGAACACAAGCCAATTCATTTTTTGCTTCATCCAACAGAGGCCACAGCCTGTGCAATTGTATGGCATTATTCATAAAGGATTTGGGTTTTCTAATTCTATCCCTATATGCCTCAACAATGCTTCTCTTGTCCTCCTTGGTAGCACATCCCTTCAATTCCTTCTTTAGTGTTCAAGCTCAGAGAAGAATATTGTGTTCAGCCAAGGAGGATCGTGCCTTACCCACTCATTTTCTTGCACATTGGGCTAGAATCTGATGCTTTGAAGAGGCTGTCTTTAAAGACAAATCTCTTAATTTGTGTTCTTTTGCCTTTCAGGACAAACCACCTCAGATCCAGCCTATCAGAAAAAGCCTAAATACAGTCCCTACTAAAGTCCCTACTCCTTCTTTCAGGTTGACCAGGACTGAAGCTCACTAGGGAAAACACACAAGCCTTTACTCTCTCAATTTTCAAGCACACTCATATTCACGGCTCCTTTGAATGGATGGATGGCCTGGCCTCTACATTCATATAACACTGTTCTCGGACCCTGGGCTCTTTACTCAGCCACTGGCTCATGCATGTCATTTTTCCAGATCCAGGTCTCCTCCAACACACCTGCTAGTTTTGCTTGAAGTTTGCTGGTGGGTTACACACGCACACATATGCACATACACGTACAGACACTGGACATAGGAACAGAGTCAAGTCTTTCCAGTTGCTTGTATTTAGGTCTCTCTCACACACATACTCACCTTATAAGCCAGTTCCTCTCTTTTAGGTTCATTGCTGTCTACTGAATATGTTAAAATGTTTTGCAAGTTTTCTCTTTATTAGGTTAATGCTACTGAATAGGTTAAGGAATGAAGTTGGATGAAAGCCCTTGTGATTCTGAAAACTAAAGTAGACTCTTAATGTCCAGTGCCCTATAACAGCATAGTTAATTTTGACAAAAGAACGGAGGTAGACTTTTAAGTGAAAAATAAAACAAAAATTGTAATCTTTTTAATCTGTAAAGCCTATGTGGTCTGAAGCTGGCTTTTTTCCTCACAACTTTTCTAAATTGACAAGAAGAAAATTCCCTGGTTTTGCTTGCAGTGCAACACTATTTTCACACTGCTAAACTGCAGCCAACATACTATCAAAGCTTCAAGAAAAAGTCAGCGTGCCAGGTCTTTCTTCTCAGCTTAATATCCCTGACAGTAGAGTGAATATCGATGACAGCATTAAATGTCTTCTGGCAGGGCTTTGCTAAATCTAAAAAAAAAAAAAAAAAAATCTAACCACTTAGTAAAAGCGTGCACGAATCTTTAAAGTCAGTACAAGGAAAAAAAATCTCCTTATGTGCAAATTGAAACATGAAATAATTGAAAGCTCTGTTTGCTTTTTTTTTTTTTTTTAACTCTTTCTGGAATGGCTAGTGATGAAGCAAAAGCTAACTGTGAATAAAATGCATAATGGCAGAATGAGTAAAGCAGAAGATGATATGCTAATTTTAGGACAGTTTTGAATTTTTAGTAGATACTTTTTATAGTATTTAAGGGATACTGAATAGAATGACAGTAAGAAAGTGGCAGGTATTGCTCTAATAACTCCCTTAACAGCTTTCTGAGGAGCACATTGAAAAACACATTAAATTTTGAACAAGACAGTTAAAATTCCTTCTACTGAAAAATGGATGGTTATTTTA
Organism: Chionis minor; assembly: GCA_013398295.1. Classification (NCBI taxonomy): domain Eukaryota; kingdom Metazoa; phylum Chordata; class Aves; order Charadriiformes; family Chionidae; genus Chionis; species Chionis minor. The sequence goes on from VZSF01008384.1 coordinate 94,392, forward strand.
TATACTGGTTTTAATAAACACAGCAGAATACCAAACACAAAAAAGTCATATACCCTGTTTACTGTATCTGATGTAAAGTTAATGATTTTTCCAGGACTGGCAATCTGGACAGGAATAAAAGATACTCAGTACCACTGCTACTGTCCTAGGAAGCTGCAATGCAATATGTAGAAAAGAAGTGCTCTATCCAGGACCACACATTTGTTTTCTGTCTCTTCTTTTTATTCCTAAAATTCTCTGAGTAACTCCAGCAATAAATTGTGACCCAGACCTGAGAAATATATATATTTTGCTTTTTCATCAAAACTCAGTAGTTGGTTGCTTTTGTATTTTTGGAAGTCACCTAAATAATAATAAAAGAGCAGTATGGGAAGATGCCCCTGCATGCATTCATTTTTGAATCAGAAAATGTAGTGAGTCTTGAGCAAAAATGCTGTCAAGTATTTAAACTACCCTTCTCAAGTATTTATTCAGACTTCATTTTCACAGAGCAAGTGAGGATATACTTACTGGACACTAGGCAAAGCCAGAATACCAAGAACATTTTTACAGGCAAAAAGAAAGGTTGTTTTAGTCTCAGAGTTGCTATTGTTGATAAGGCTATTGCTGGTGATACAGATTTATGGTCAAGACACAAGTTATTTACAGTGTTATTGTAAAATAACACTGCAATGTTACCATGATTTACCATGTACTTTATGCAAAATACCAGGTGATGTTTTATAGTAGCTGGGGAAATAATGCCACTGTTCACTGTAGACTTCTGACAGTGACAATGATTTGTGATGTCATTGGAAGATGAGAAGTTATGGAGCAAAAAGAAGGCCTTTGGTCATGTATCTTCCCCTGGCATCCCAGTATCACTTACATGCTTGACATCCTCTACTTAAAGTGAGAATAAAATGCCCTTGCGTAGCACTGGCACTATTTTTGCTATAAAATCAGTTATATTTTACCTATGGGGAAACAGAAACATATAATTACCTTGTTAAAATTATCCTTCATGATTTTCTAAAGGATTAATGACTATTGGCATATCCATTTCTAGATGCCTAACTTAGCACCCTGTTCAGAAACTAAGCACATTTCAGGTGTTATTCTTTAGCAGCCCAGTAGAAATGTACGTCTGTCTTATTAATACAAATTTTTAGACGCTTGTTTAAAGTATGCTAGACTAGAAATAGAAGGGGAGTCAATAAGAATCGAGGGACAAATAATATGAGAAGGATCTCTGCCAACAGTGTCAAGCAACACATGATTGAATAGCAGCAAGTAAAGGTGAAATTCTTTTGTATTTTTAGGTATCTAAACAGATGGTGTTCAGAAAGACTGAATACCTAAACTTCAGTAGCAGTCCGCAGAAATAAATATTCCTAAAATAAAGATAACAATCTAATATTCTCTTCAACTAGGAGGGTAATCCTTTGCCAAGAAGATGTGAGTGAAATGAGTAGTGTTTAGGTCATATGTTTCTCATCTGACTACCTGCAGTAGGCTCACAAATCTTAATAGACCTGTTAGTTAATTTCAATAGAAACTGCATGTGCAAACAATGTTCTTATGTACTAAAAACTTAGTTTTAGGTACCTATGGATCACTCACAAGTGAATCACCTGCAGCTCCCATTGACTTCAGAAGATAAGTTAAGGTTCAGTACTTCTGAAAATTAAGTCATTAACCAAGCAGCCTTTACCTAGTCTGCTTTTTTCTTTCTCCTAGGACTTCTCCTCGAGTCTTTTCCCCAGTAATGAAAATATTGTGAGTTTGTCTACTGTGCGTGCACACAAACTCATAAGAAGGGACTTGCACTCTCATCAGATTTTCTTCTTTCTTCCTCTTCCCTTCCTCTAGCTCCCCCTCCAAACAAAAGAGCAAACAAATGTTATTCTTAAGGTAAGAAGTTCTTATTGTGTCACTTTCAAAAAAAGGACAATGAGAGAAAGGGTGAAGGAATGAAATGGAAGTTTCACAAACAAACAGTCTTTAAACACAGAGACAAAAGCATAGTCCGAGAGTGTGATCAGTCTCATCTGTGAGTGTTCCCCTCCTCACTGACATCTTGGTGCTTGCTGGTTTGAGTTTACTTGTAAGACTTGCTTGTCTTTAACTCCCTTGGGACTTTTCATTCAGTTTGGTCTAAGTGCAGAATTAGACTGTATGACATATACTTAGGTTACTAAAAGTTAACTTGTAGGTCTAATATCTGCGGTTTTGAGATTAGGAGAGTTCTGGTTAGTGAGCTCCCTTTGAATATGCAATATAGAATGTTATGGTGTCCTGTCCCATAAGAAAAGAGACTGATCGAGAATTGCAGAGGTGCTAATTTACAGCCAGATATATCTGGGATGGCCGAAGTGGTAAGCAGTCCTAGCTCTTCACCTTGACCATCTGAAAAAAAATATTTTTCTGAACATATGGATATCCTAAATCTGTCCTGAATGGGATATTTATATCCTGAATGAGATACTTGTTCACTCCTGAGATGTTTACAGCCTAGAATATAAATATAAGCTGCTTAGAGAATTTTAGGAAGTGACACAAATCTACTGTTGGAATAAGGAGGACCGGTGTTACTTTAATATTCAGTCTGCAAAGTGCGATGGCCTGAGTGCATACATATTCTGCTTAGCCCTCTCTGTCGCCAAGGTGGTGCTTTTCAGATGGAGCAAGGCTTAGGGTAGTATTTATCTGAGCTGTGCCAACCAATGTGTTACCAAGTGTAAGTCAGTTCCTCTGGATTCCAAATGAATTCCAAGTAGTTCCACTAACAAATACACAGGGTTTGTGGCTGAATTACAGGAAAAAACCAAAATATTGAAATACTAACAGTCATGTAATAGAAAGTGCTTAAAAGAAATTAAAATTGCATTTCATAAAAAAAAAAGAAAAAGAACAGAAGCCTCTTCTTTCCAGTACTGCTTTTAACAATAGAAACTATTTAAATATATTTCTTCACAGTGCACTCAGTTGTATAAAGAACATAAATTTTGTTCCAGAAATAGTAGGTTTTTTTCTGTTCTTTAACAGTATATATTAAGCTCAATCTGCTTTTCTTCAGTTATGCAGATAACTTAGCTGACAATAGACATCGCGATTTTATGGAAATTATTAATGCTACAATCTGAAAAAAAGGCTATCAAGTGTAGGGAAGATATGGAGAAGCTACAGAAATGTCATTTCCCACTGAATAATCCTCCTGAAGAAAATTAAAATTAATCTGATATCTTTATGGAGTCAGAGTGGATTAGAGATCTGAGATCTTTAAATTGGTAGATTGCCATTAGGACTATAGGAATATAGGAATATGGGAATTCTCTATTACAGGCCACCTGAATTCCTAGAATGTGTTTTACTTCCATTTTAAAATCAGGATATACTCTAAAAAGTAGGTTTGACAGAGTGTTGATAATTTCTTTTTATTACCTCAATAGTTTTTGGAATAAGGCCATTATTCCACAATTCAGCTCTCGCATCTAAAACCTTGGTCTCAATCCAAATTGTATAGGCATCATACATTAGCAAAAGTGAACAAACATGATTAATTTGTGATGTAATTTAATGCTTCTCATAAGTCAAAATATTTCTTATCTCTTTGACTCTGAGAAACAACTTCCATTGTATCCAGCTGAATTACCATTATCAGTATAACTGATCTAAATGTGTGTAATAGGTGTGAGGCTGTTCATCTCTAAATAAGTTGAGAAGAGGATTTTGACCTAAGACATTTTAATTAAATCACTTCATTGATTAACAGAGAGAAGAGAATCTACTTTTATTTTCTTACAACTTTATTACTTTTACAGTTCTAATAGAAAGAAAACCAACGTAAACCTTATTACTAGTAGTAAAATGCAGAGATATACCTCACAACTAGATCAGGATGAATATTGCTGCATTGTTAACTAAAAATCTGATGATGAATTTTGCAGAAATGTCTCAAAATTCACCAAGTAATGTTTTCCATTATATAAATATTTGTCTATAATTTTTCCTCCAGAGTAAAGAAAATAACATTGTGGAAGAATAAAATACTGCCATTACAAAATTCCACTACTGACTATACAACTACATCAATCTTTAGTTACAGAACAAAGAAAAGATTACATTAAAGAAATGAATAGAGAATGGCAGGCGATTTTTGATGGTGTTTGGTCTAATATATGCACTGCTAAGCACAGAAATTGGTAAAATAAAATAATTATTTTTCATAATGGGAAAATTAATAAGGACATTGTTTTATTTCATACAGTGAAACTCAGATAACTTAATTATTAGTATGTTCTTGTCAATACAAATTTAGTTAATCATTACTGATTCTAGCTGAAACATGCTTAAAGTCAGAATGATCTGTTTTAGCTTTAGCAAAAGTCCTGTTTAATGAGAAAATACTGTCTTTCATCTTTTTGTTTTTTCTATTTTATGTGACCTATATATATTTTAAGTCAGTCTATTCAATGCTTTTTCACCTCATAATAGACAGGGCTATCAATAGATGATAGCATAGAAATACAGTCATGAATATTATGTCAGAGAAATTGAATTTTCTTCCATTTTTTCATTTGCACTACTCTCCATATATTGCAATCTTTTGTTCCCGTGTCTCTATTTTAATGCAGGAAACAGATTTCTTGATGAATCAGCACTGCCAAACCTCATATATTTTAATGCCTGAACAACTCTTGGAGTAGTAATGAAAACTGCCACTTCCTAACAGGTGTTTTGCTAAGTTTAGTGAAAAACGAAATTTTGCATGTGGATTTATAAACTGCTGAGACTTAGTTGCAGCTTTTTCTTGTTCTGTTTGAAATGTATTAATAATAGCGTCAATGCCAATTTTAATGGAATAAATTGATTTTTTTCCTTATTTTCATATCTGTGCTTTGAATTATGGGAAAAAAGAACTAATCTTTAATTGTTAATGCCTCCAAGCATGCAAGTCATTAGCTGTGAGCAGTCAGCTAATCAAAATTTTTGGTGGTCCATAGATAACACAGGTGGTATAGTATTTTCCACCCTGAGACTAGTAGTCTATTCTCTTGTTCTTTCTTTCCCCCCCCCACCCCCCCCCTTTATCATCTTATTCATTAATCCACACTTGATATTTTAATAGCACCTCTAAGACAAGGTGCTATTAAAGGTGCAAGACAAGGAAGGATGACGTGGGGTTTTTTGGCACTACAATGTTTTGGACAAAGAAGACATTTACAGTCTTCCAGATGTTTCAGAAATTATCTTCTTTTCCCTCTCCTCATTAGGAAGGGGCAAGCCCTTAGAAATTTGCATTGAACAATGGAAAATTAAAAGCTCTTATATATTTGTGTCTAGTTTCCACTGTAATTCCACTTTACAGAGAACCATGAGATCTATAGACACATCTATGATTCACTTTACGTAACAAAAATCTGCTATAATAGAGCACCTTAAAGCTAGTTTTCTGACCAGTTCAGCCAGACTATTGCTGAGTAACCCCCAAACTGCAAGATTTATTGTGAAATCCCTTCTATTCTAGTGTCAGAGATTTCAGTCAGGCTTCCTATTATGGGAAAATACTGGGAAAACCTAGCTAAATGGGAGAGTAAAGGAGACTTTAAACAATCACTGGGCTCCAGGAAAAAAAGGGAAACTAAACCTATGCAAACAATCAAACAGATGAGATAATGTTCTTGAAAAATGTTCTTGAAAATTCACTTTTCTGAGTTTATCTTAAACGCAATATTAGATCACATCTACAATCACACCTGCTTATAAAATGTTGAAAATTGGTCATGCTCTAGACGGGCACAAAACCAGTTATCCTCAGGATATTCACCCTCCAGAGATGGAAGACAAGGCTGGAGAACAAAAAAAAAACCACCATAATCCACGAGGAAGCAGTTACTGACCTGCCACGCCATCTGAATAGTCACAAGTCTGTGGGGCTGGATTGGATCCACCCGAGAGTGCTGAGGGAACTGGCGGAGGAGCTTGCCAAGCCTCTCTCCATCATTTATCAGCAGTCCTGGTCAACAGGGGAGGTCCCAGATGACTGCAGGCTTGCCAATGTGACGCCCATCTACAAGAAGGGCCATAAGGAGGATCCAGGCAACTACAGACCTGTCAGCCTGACCTCTGTGCCAGGAAAGATTATGGAACAACTCATCTTGAGTGCACTCACATGGCAAGTGAAAGACAGGGGATCAGGCCCAGCCAACATGGATTCATGAAGGGCAGGTCCTGCCTGACCAACCTGGTCTCCTTTTATGACCAGGTGACCCACCTGGTGGATAAGGGAAAAGCTGTGGATGTTGTCTATTTGGACTTCAGTAAGGCCTTTGACACAGTCTCCCACAGCATTCTGCTGGAGAAGCTGGCAGCCCA
>VZSF01008384.1:101140-280294 GCA_013398295.1 Chionis minor
GGAATCACCGTCCCTGGAGGTATTTAAAAGACGGGTAGACATGGTGATGAGGGACATGGTTTAGGGGTGGTTTTTGGCGTAGGTTTATGGTTGGACTCAGTGATCTTGAAGGTCTCTTCCAACCTAAGCGATTCCGTGTGATTGTGTGTCTTGCTGAACTTCACGAGGTTCTCATGGGTTCAAGCCTGTCAAGGTCCCTCTAGATGGCATCTCTTTCCTCTAGAGTATCAATTGTACCACTCAGCTTGATGCTGTCCTCAAACTTGCTATGTGCACTTGCAGCCCAGAAAGGCAACTGTATCCTGGTCTGCATCAAAAGAAGCATGGCCAGCAGGTTGAGGAAGGTGATTCTGCCCCTCTACTCCATTCTTGTGAGACCCCACCTGGAGTATTGCATCCAGCCCTGGGGTCTCCAGCACAAGGAAGGGATAGACCTGTTGTAGTAGGTCCAAAGGAAGGCCACGGAAACTGTCAGAGATCTGGAATACCTTTTTTTATGAAAAAAGACTGAGAAAGTTGGGGGTTGTTCAAGCTGAAGAACAGAAGACTCCGGGGAGCCTTTTTGTATCCTTTCAATACCTAAAGAGGGGTTTATAATAAAGATGGAGAGAGGGTTTTTACCAGAACCTATAGTGACAGGACAAAGGACAATGGTCTTAAACTAAATGGTTTTTAAAAAATGAGTAAATTTATATTGGACTTAAGAAAGAAATTTTTTACGATGAGGGTGGTGAGACAATTGAACAGGTTGCCCAGAGAAGCTGTGCATGCCCCATCCCTGGAAGTGTTCAAAATCAGGTTTGATGGGCCTTTGAGCAACCTAATCTGGTGAAAGATGTCCCTGACCACGGCTGGGCGGTTAGACTAGATGATCTTTAAAAGTCTCTTCCAACACAAACCATTCTATGTTTCTATGATTCTATTTTTAATTCAGTACTTTACTTCATACTTTATTTATTGCTAATAATTTATCTACCTTGAAATTCTTCTGCTACCTTTCTAAGCTGTATTATAAGAACCTTGTGCATTGCCTTTCTATTTGCACAGGATTTAACTAACCACCAAAAGAAACTATTATATTAATGAAATTCTATATAAATGAGATTTTTATTGATTTACTCTGCATTATTATCTGTCAAGGTCATGTTACCTTGTGACTTGAACAATATTTTTAACCTTAGACATAACTGCCCAGATGATTTAACCCAGAATATCTTCATGTAGTTGTTTTTTGTTCTTGTTAGCACAGCTCTTGTTACAGAGTTATGCCACCTTTTGAGTCCCTTGTAGCTAAAACTGCCTGTGGCAGGGTGATAATGGGTATGGTGCCTTGATGTTTTATTCACAGTTCAGTGTCACTCAGTACACAAACTGGTTTGTTGCTGTTGTTGTTTATGAGACTTTCTTCATGTTCTATCTGTAGGTTCACAGAATCACAGAATGGTAGGGGTTGGAAGGGGCCTTCAGAGATCATCTTAGTCCAACCCCCCAGCCAAAGCAGCTTCACCTATGGCAGACTGGACAGGATGGCATCCAGTAAGGTTTTGAATATCTCCAGAGAAGGAGACTTCGCAACCTCTCTGGGCAGCCTGTTCCAGTGCTCTGTCACCCTCAAAGGAAAGAAGTTTTTCCTCCTCTTGAGATGAAATTTTCTGTGTTCCAGCTTGTGTCCTCTGACCCTTGTCCTGTTGCTGGGCACCACTGAAGAGTCTGGCTCCATCCTCTTGACACCCACCCTTTAGATATTTATAAGCATTGATGAGATCCCTCTTCAGTCTTCCCTTCTCCAGACTAAGCACACCCAGGTCTCTCAGCCTTCCTCATAAGAGAGGTGCTCCAGTCCCTTGATCATCTCTGTAGCCCTCTGCTGGACTCTCTCCAGCACTTCCCTGTCTTTCTTGAACTGGAGAACCCAGAACTGTACTTAGTACTACAGTCTCCTCTTTGGTTTGTTACTTTCTACCATCTAGTCCATGCCAATCTGGTCTAGAGCTCCAGTGGAAAAAGGCCTTTGCATTCTCTAAGGCCTTTTGCTAACTATCTGCTAAGTCCATGGATCAGATAAGCTTTTGTGAGACCAATAGTTTTATAAATCTTGTGTGAACCTTTGAACTCTTGCAGCAGCCTCAGCACTAACCTATTAGGTTGGACCAGTAAGGGTCAGTCATGGCTAGAAACGTGGCTAAAAATAGACTACTTTAAACATGGAGTTAGAGTAATTATACAATAATCACATGGGGAAAAAAAAAAAATGTAGGGGAACCCTGGTAAATAATCTGGCCTCAAAACAGAGACAACTGCAAGTGAGAGCAGGTTTTTCAGGGCCTTGACCAGATGAGTTCTGAATGTCTCCAAGAACAGATATTCCTTAACGTCTCTGGCAGCCCGGTTCAGTGTTTTATCACCTTCATCATGATTTTTTTCCCCCTAATATCTAATCAGAAGTTCCTTTGCTGCAACTGTTGTCTATTGCCCATATCCTTTTTCTGTGTATTTCTGAGAAGAAATATCTTCTTCTGTGTAATCTCCCACTAGGTAGCCAGAGACAACAATAAGATTCCCTCTTAGCCTTCTTTCCTTAACCCAGCTCCCCTAGCATCTTCTTACTCTTTATGTAGTCCAGCTCCTTTTACCATCTTGCTGACCTTCTGAAGGACTCACTCCAGGATGTCAATATCTTTTTTTACTGAGGGGCTAAAAACCAAACACAGTGCTCCAGGTTTGGCCTCCCAGCCAGCACAGTAGAGAGGTATGACCACTTCCCCTGATGGGCTGGCTGCAGTCTTGCAGAGCCCGATATGGGATCAGTTTCCATTACCACAAGGTGGCACTGATGAAACCTCTTGAGAGTAAGCACTGCACTCCAATACTAACTGAGAATAAGTGAGCGCCCCAGTTTCTCAAGTGACTTATGTTGTCCAGGCAGAGGAGAAGTACTTTAGGCATCTAAATATCTTTAGATATCAAAATGCATATCCCTACTAGGTTTCATGACACTGAATATGTGTCAGGATCGTGACAGAGAAGGTAACGAAGAGACACTAATCTAGGGTAAGTCAGTCTCAGCTTCTGAATAATTATTAATAAATGCTATGTAACTAATACTATCTCATTTCTTCATATAGGAAGAAATCCTGTAACATTATTCATCTTCTTTCAGACCTCACTGTAGACGCATCTTTGTGGTAATGATGAATAAAGTGTTTACATGGGGCTCTACGGCACCATACAGACAAAATTTACTGCCTTTGTTTGAAGGGAAGAGTGACAATTGTGCTGCATTCCTAATTGTACAGTTTCTCACTTGCCACCCTGACAAAAGTCGTAGTTTTAGTACACGTTACATTTTCTAGCTCACAGATGGCTTATCAAACTGGAATAGCTTGCTGGAAGTTCCAAGCCCAACAACTACTAACACAAATATTTTAAATCCTAGTGTATCATTGCTTAATTATGTTAATATAATTGCACGAGAAAGAAAGCATAGTCTTTGGTTCCTCCACTAAAATAATGAACTGAAGTGTCGAAGGAAGATTTAGATGAACATAATTTAGACAATATTTAATAATTTCCTTGAAACACTGCTTTCTTGAAATTTCAACGTAAAAACTGGTTTTTTTCTTTCAACATCTTATAAACAAGTTACACATAATGTCCTTACTGTCCCTCTTCTACTTGATGCTCTCAGCAAAACTAAACATAAAAATTCAGATAAACATTAGTGACAAAGGAGAAACTTCTTCCTCATGGGGACAATCAGGCAGTGGAACAAGATGCCCAGAGGGGTGGTGCATTTTCCATCCTTGGACGTTTTCAAGAGTGACTGCACAAAGACCTGAACAACCTGGTCTGACCCACTTCTGAGCCTAAGACTTGACTGGAAGACCTCTTGAACTATCTTCCAATATGCATTACCCTGTGAAACTACAAGCAAACTGAAAATGGTAAAATATAAAATGAATTAAAGATGGGGATTAGTCAAGTCTGTTCCTTGACTCCTGAGTTCATTCAGACGACATATCAAGCCAACACCCATCGTTTTTATACTCCAAATAAAAATAGGTTGGAAAATTGAAAAGTTTCAAGTAGCCTAAGTTTGGGGATATTTGTTTGGAGATTTTGATTCAGTTTATAGCTGTGTATATCTTCAGACATTTTTGGAATTATTTTCTAGTGTTGTTCTTTCAGTCCATCAAGTTTAAAAAATGGACTTTCTTCTAAAACAAACAAAGAGAAACACTTGAAAACTACTTAGAAATGTATGAGTCAATATCTATTAATTTGGAAGGATAGTAGTCTGAACATCTTAAACATATGGGACCTTTTAATTCGGTATAACCTAACAATAGATGAATTGAAAGATGATTTCTTCCTCTTGTACATGGCCAAGGACAGCAACTAATTAAAACTCATTTGTTATAAAAGATTTATAGTTATGGAAATTAAACTGACTATATCAAGATTTTTTGAAAGGATTGAATTTTCCTTTTAATAAGGGGATTAATAATATAAGAAATTGAATTCATTATAAAATGCAGTGCTTTTGAATACATGCAACAGTATTGAAATAAAAGGGAAGTGTTTTAATGAGATAAATTAAATTTGTCTTTAATAGCAGGAACAAATATGTGTACGTTTTTCCTAATTATACTATTTTTGAGTACTTAATATGGCTCACTATGCAATACACACAAATATAATTAATCCTTTCCATAATGTTAAAAAAAATCACTTGTCAAGAAATATCTTATAAACCTTACAACTACACATCACAAACACATTTATGTTCTCAGTTCTATCATTGATTCAGATGCTTTAAAATTGTTAAATTGATATGCTTTCCTTGATGAGAGTGAGATAAGTAACTGCCCAGCTGAAGGCTTTGTTTACCTGAATCTGACTATTTTTGAACTTATTTGTAGCATTAGAGATGTTGGCTAAGATACAAATGGAATGCATCTTCAGGAAAGGTACATTCCCCAAAACATTCAGCAACTGAACAGCAACATTAAGGACAAACATTATGGCAGGAGTAAAGGTAAGTAAAATGATTTTTTTCTTCCCCCAAGAGCTAAACAGTAGTTTAGCACTATGGCTTGGATTAAAATATTTGCCCAATGATCTTTCTGGTAACTTGTTTTGTTTGAACAAATCTCTTATTTACTTGGTTAGAAATCAGCAGCAAATACTAATAACACAAATGCCAAAACAACTCCCTGTAAAGAATAATAAAAAAGTGTTTAATGTATTGTTTAATGTATTCTGTTGCTAACAGTGTTCATTCAGAAACATATGCACGTTATAGTGTAGCTTTGTGATTATACTGACATTTTTTCTTTCACCACTGTTAGGCTGCCCACAGTGGCACTTCATACAATACAGTGATAATCACTATTTTCATACAGCCTTAGGTACCTCAGGAAAATGCTCCTAAAGTAACACTCACTTTGTCAAAAGTATTACTGAATATGTGACTAGCAACAGAGATGAAAACAGAAAGGCTGCTGGCTGGGTCTCTTCAGGAAGTTTCTCTTTTTTTTTTTCTGCTATTAGGAGTTATCATAAATCTTGATAAGAAGCAAGAATATAATATAAAGTACAAAACAAATCCTTATAAATATAAAACATGCTTGCAGCATAATCGTATACCTGAATCCTTCCCTCAGTACCAAACCATAGGAGTATAGAACATTTCTAATTAAAAACTACTGTAGTTAAAAATAGTTTCAACATATTTTCACATGTTTTAAACAGGTCTGGTTCTTCTTTAAGCATCAACAATGTACAATAGAGATATAGCAAAAAACTAAGTAGAATAATTTCTTAATTACCTGTTTTAACTGAGATATGTATGTCACCCTATGATAATTTTTTGCACCTTAAAATAAGTAAGTTGAAATTGCCATCTTCAGTTATTATTAATTCTACTTAAAATAAAGGTTTCTGGTTACCATAGGATGGAATGGCACAGCGTGTTTAGCTACAACCCCACTGTGCTAGAAGGAGAGAATGCAGCACCACTGTAGTTAAAAAATGAGATTTCCTCTGAGTTCACATACCCTTCAAGCTAAAATGTGGTTTGATGTCTCATGGTCAACTCATGTACTGGGGATTAAGTTAATTAAGAGTTGCCCTGGTCTATTAAGGCTCCCTGTAGACTAATTATTAAAGTGCCTTGGACCATTACAAACCTACAGCAATAGAAAGTTACAAAAAGGGGTTTTTATATTATGAGCACTCCAGTACCCAGTAGATTATCTTTTCCACTAAAGAATTTCCATAACAGAAGTAGATTGCCTTCTCCTCTGTTTACTGCCATCTAAGGAACAGACAAGTGTACCAATAGGAGATCTGCATATTCATTAATGTTTCTTTTTTATATGTTCACATCCATATGCTTTTAACACTTGTCAAATTCCTGATAGGTGAAAAAGGTCCTCTTTCTAATTTCATATTTTTGTTTCTTTTTCTAGACTGAGCATATATGCAAGGCTTAGGTATTTTAAAACTAATTATGAAATAAAAAATACATAGAACTATTAAATAGAATTTCTTACAGAAGTGATAAAGCTGTCTATAAGGTCATTGTTTAGAAATAGCAGGACTTTCTCCTACATAGCACATTTTTTTCCAATTTTTTTTCTGTCCTTTCTTTTAAGAAACCAGAAAAATATGAAGACTCTGGGCAAGTGATTCCATTATTTCACTCTGGTTTCACACCAACATAGCTCCGCTTATTTCACTAAAGGTTATTCTAGTTTAGTGTCACAGAGAGAGCAGTAAATGAAGCGATAGAAGTGATCACATAGACAGTATTCTTAAAATCTAGTTTTGTTTACCATATCTACATATTTCCTCTTAATTCTTAATTCTCCTAAGCAGAGATGCATTATGCCTCTCACAGGTGATTTTCCCCAATAGGGATGACTGTATTTGGCTGCTTACCAGATATTTCAGTAGAAACATCCAGGGTAACTCTACGTATTTTTCAATATCCAATTTAGATTTCCCCTAAAATTCCTAGCCATAGGTACAACTGATGAGGCCACTCATCATGAAAACAGATTGAGTGAGTAATTATGTGGTCTTTCTTAAAGGGAACACTCATTTTCAAGTGCCTTACCACAACAGAGAAACAACCTTGTACATAACACAGTACACTAGAAATAACGAGCTTTGAAAACACTGCGTGGTATAACTGACTTCTTCTTGTGCTTTACTATTGTACTATGTGAATTAACGGTTCTGTTTACTTGGTAAATATGGGCCATTTAAGATTGTACCATATGGATGAGAATGTCCTCTCTCTCACAGGCACACACAGTGAACAAGACGAAAATAATTTCATTTCACAGACTGACTATTTAACTGGAGACACACAGAAAGAAACTTTTGTATTTAAAATACAAATTACTCTTCTGATCTTTCTATAGTATCATCTTATCTTCTAATTATTAATAGCCTTTGTTAATCATAAATTATGTATTATAAATTATGCTTTTACAGTTTTAAATAGATACAATATCTGATTGATTTGACAAAAACAACCCTCTTACCTTTAATTGTGGATTTGCATAAGTTTGCAGTGGAGAAATATTTTACAGTAGTTCATTAATCAATAGTGGAGACAAAAGCTGCAATAGTATAGCTGAATGACACAAGGCTAAATTTAGTAAATTACAGCCATCTCTATATGCAAAGCTGTATCCTATTAAAACTGTTTCCTTCAGATTTAGAACTGTTGAAAAACTCACCTAGGATAATTCATATAATAGAGTTGTGAAGTCTTGTATATGCAGATCAAAAGCTGAAAAATCCAGTTCAAAGTAGAAATTTAGAATCAGATTTGAAATAGAATGAGGGACTTATAAGCAATGCAGATGTTCTAAGCCCAAGAGCAATTCTGAAGCCCTGTGTTAAGCTACTTTATCACGGTAATTTTGGTCATTATATCACAGTTGTGAGATGGTTGAGGTAGGAAGGTAGCTCTTGGTATCATCTAGTGCAAGCTCCCTGCTCAAGCAAGGTCAGCTAGAACAGGTGGTAAAGGACCTCATCAAGCTGGGTTTTGAATATCTCCACCGCAATATCTTTGGGCAACATCTTTGACCACTGTCTTGTGTTTAGATGGAATTTCAGTGTTTTAAATTGTGCTTATTGCGTCTTGTCCTGTCAGTGAGCACTGCTGGATATGGCACTCCAGATGGGGGCTCATCAGTGATGAGCGGAGGGGAAGAATCACCTATTTCAACCTTCCATCAACACTTTGCCTAATCTAGCCCAAGGTGCTGTTGGCTGCCTTTGCCACAAGAGCACATTGCTGGCTTATGATCTTACCAGTCTTACCAGTAGAGTTTGAAGGAAATAAGAAATTGAGAAACTTGGCATTTTCTGTGTCCATTGCACCAGATCCCCCTGTCCCATTCAGCAGCAGGCCTGCATTTTCTGTTGTCTTCCTTTTGCTTTTTATGTTCTTTTAGAATCCTTTCTTATTGCCCTTCACATCTCTTATCTTGACTTTCCTAACCCCTCCTGACTCCTAACGGCCTCCTGTCATCTTACTTTATTTTCCTAGAACAGTGTTATGGACCTTTCTTGAGCCTAGAGGAGGAGATCTTTGAATATCAACCATTTCTCCTGAATCCCTCTTTTCTCCAAGATCATATCCCATGGGAAGCTTCCAAGCAATTTTCAGTAGTGAAATCCAGGGTTGTGGTCCTGCTTTTTATTCTATTGCCTCCCCTCAGGATTCTCAACTCCACCATTTAACGGTAACTGCAGCCAAGGCTGTCCCTGACATTCATATCTGTTACCATTTCTTTCTTGTTTGTAAGTATGAGGTGTAACAGAACACCTTTCCTTGTTGGCTTCTAGATCAGCTGTATCAGGAAGCACTCATCAATGAACTCCATTAATTTCCTAGACTGTTTGTTCCCTGCTGTGTTATCTTTCCAGTGGATATGAGGGTGGTTAAAGACTCCTATGAGGACCAAGACCTGTGAACGTGAAGCTTCTTCTGGTTGTCTGAACAATTTTGACCCCGAAACTCTCATTTGGATACTGATTTGTCCCAAGGCAGAGCTCCATACATTCCAGCTGCTCTCTCACATAAAGGGCAGCTCCACATCCTTGCCTTCCCAGCTGTCGTTCCTAAAAAGCCTGTATGTCTACAACACAGCAATCCAATCGTATGAGCTATTTCACCACATCTCCATGATCTTAATAAGCTCATAGTCATGTGTGGGGCAAATATTGCTTTACATGATATTTCTGGACACCATGCACAGAAACCAATATGGTGTTAGTATTGCCTTATATGATATTTCCATGCACAGTGCACACCAAGAAGGGGAAGAGAGTTAGTATGGGTTAACAAGTCCAGATAGCACTTCCATGGTTCAAAAGTAAAAGAGGACAACCTCATCAGGGAAACTGGAATCCCCTGAGCCTGTGGGCTGTTCTGAGTCACTCTTCCAATGAAGAAGTCATGACCTGCTTCCTCCTAGCCTGTGTGATAACCTTGGCTATGTAATCCTTTATGTGTTCAGATATTGTTTAGCCCAATATTAGTGAATTATAGGATTTGTTCTCATTTTAACTAGGATAATTGATCTACTGAAACAATCCAGTTATATGTAATACTGATTTGTATTTGGATTTGTTACTGGACTGTTATTTGATGATGAAATCTTTATCCCTAAAGCTTTTGCTCTGGTGTCTGTTACCACATCCCAAATCTGTAACTTGATGGGGCAACCTCAAGTCTTTTCATATTGTGACTGCAGATAGATTTCAGTTTATTAGTTCAGGTATCACAAACTATTTAGACATGCATTATTTTTTAAAATACTGACCATGTCTGCATGGAAAAATGAAGACCTGGAAAACTACAGCCCAGTCAGTCTCACCTCTGTGCCTGGCAAGATCATGGAGGAGATCCTCTTGGAAACTATGCAAAGGCACATGGAAAATAAGGTGATTGGTTGCACTCAACATTGCTTCACTAATGGCAAATCATGCCTGACAAATTTGGTGGCCTTCTATGATGGTGTTAAGGCATTGATGGATAAGGGGAGAGCAACAGATGTCATCTACCTGGACTTGTGCAAAGCATTTGACACTTTCCCACACAACATCCTTGTCTCTAAATTGGAGAGACATGGATTTGGCTGATGGACCACTCAGTAGATAAAGAATTGTATGGATGCTCACACTCAAAGTGTGACAGTCAATGCCTCAATGTCCAAGAGGCAATCAGTCACGAGTGGCATTCCTCAGAGGTCGGTACCAGGACCGGTGCTGTTTGACATCTTTGTTGGTGACATGGATGTTAGGATCAAGTGCACCCTCAGCAAGTTTGCCAATCCCCCCCAACTCTGTGGAGCAGTCAACACACTGGAGGGAAGGGATGACATCCAGAGGGACCTGGACAGGCTTGAGAGGTGGGCTTATGCTAACCTCATGAAGTTCAACAAAGCCAAGTGCAAGGTCCTGCACGTGAGTCAGGGCAATCCCAAGTAAATACAGGCAGGGCTGATAATGGGTTAAGAGCATCCCCAAGGAGAAGGACACGGGGGCACTGGTGGATGAGAAGCTGAACATGAGCCAGCACTGTGTGCTTGCAGCCCAGAAAGCCAACTGCTTCCTGGGCTGCATCAGAAGAAGTGTGGCCAGCAGGTTGAGGCAGGTAGTTCTACCACACTGCTCTCATGGGACTCCACCTGGAATACCGTGTCTAGCTCTGGGCCTCCTATACATCAGAAAGATATGGAACTGTTGAATTGGGTCCGGAGGAGAGCCATGAAGATGATCACAGGGCTGGAGCACCTCTGTCATGAAGACAGGCTGAGAGAGTTGGGGTTGTTCATCCTGGAGAAGAGAAGACTCCGGGGAAACCTTATTGTGTCTTTCCAGTACTTAAAAGAAAGACGGAGAGGGACTCTATCAGGGAGTGCAATGATAGGATGAGGGGTAACAGTTTTAAAATGAAAGAGGGTAGATTTAAAATAGATATTAGGAAGAAATTTTTCACTATGGGGATAATAAGACACTGGACCAGGTTGCCCAGGGAAGTTGTGGATGCTACATCTTTGCAGACACCAAGGTCAGTGAAGAAGGAAGGGAGGAGGTGCTCCAGGTGCTGGAGCACAGATTCCCCTGCAGCCCATGATGAAGACCATGCTGAGGCAGGCTGTCTCCCTGTAGCCTGTGCAAGTTAACAGTGGGGCAGATATCCACACTGGAGCAGGTGCAGGTGCACAAATGAAGCAGTGATCCATGGAGAGTCAGTGCTGGAGCAGGGTCCTGGCAGGAACTGCAGCCCATGGAGAGGAATGCATGCTGCAGCAGATTTTCTGGCAGGACCTGTGACCCCACAGGGAACCCATGCTGGAGGAATCTGTGAATGACTGCACCCTGTGGAAAGGACCCATGCTGGAGTAGTTCTTGAAGAACTGCAGCCCATGGAAAGGACCCACGTTGGAGATGGCTGTGAAGGGCTGTCTCTGGCATGTGGGACCCCACTCTGGAGCAGGGGGAGAGCTTGAGGAAGAAGGGGTGGCAAAGACAATATGTAATGAACTGACCACAATTCCATTCCCTGTCTCCCTGCAATGTTCCGGGAGAGGAGGTAGAAAAATCAGGAGAGAAGTTGAGCCTAAGAAGGAGTCGGGGGCAAGGTGTTTTTAGATTTGTCCTCATTTCTCATCATCCTGCTCTGGTTGAATGTCAATAAATTGAATTACATTAATTTCCCCAAGCTGAGTCTGTTTTGACTGTGATGGTAATTGCTGAGTGATCTCCCTGTCCTGACCTTTCACTCACAAGCTTTTCATAGTATTTTCTCCCCCCGTCTTGTCGAGGAGGGAGAGTGATAGAGCAGCTTGGTGGGCAGCTGGACAAGGTCAACCCACCACAAAGGATTACAAAGCTTAAGTCTGTTCGTTTTTTCAACAAAGGAATCAACTGTCCCTATTGAAGAGCTCACAGCTCTCAAGAGAGTTGATAGATTTATATATTCAAATAATTCTTAAAAAAAGGCATTCTTTAAAATCATCTCATCATAACATTATGCATCAAACAGATACTCTGCTGTATCACATTGTGGACCTTAAAGTCTCAGACGTGGCTGCTTGGTCAAGCCACAACAACTCTAAAGGAGGAAAAAAAAAAACAAAACAAAAGGAGAAACAGAGGAAAACAACAGAGGCAAGTACTTGTCTACTGTTAGTGACAGTAGCTTATTTCAGTCTTTAAATGGCTATGGAGTCCCTGTTTTTAAAACTTTCTTTTCAGAATATGCTGTACCTCTTAATCCAGTGATCCAATTGGTTACCATAGGAACAGCCAAAGACTTTCAGGTTTTGAAGGTTGAATCTGTAATAGTTTCTATATATGGCTCCAGGAATAGGTCTAGCCTGATACTGTAAAGGGTTATCTATGACTGTTAGACCCTTCAGACACCCTGTAAAGCTACCCATATGCCTAATAATTAATAAAGAAAAAAATGTGAGAGAAAAAACTAGCGATTACAGGAGGAACACTATGGTAGATCAGCAAAGTAAACAAACCCAAAAGGAATGCCATAGGTAAGACTCAGAAGAACCAGCAACTTTCTAAGCAAATTAATGGGACATTCTCTTCTTTTCTTAATTTCTAATAGGGTGTCTATATTTTTTAGATTCTCTGAGTTTTATTTCAGTGGCACAATTTTCATAGTTCGGTAATTATGCATAACCTGTTGGACTTAGTAGCAACTCTTGCACTTTTTTACATTTAACACTTAAAAACTTGGGAGAAAAAAGCAACTGTGAAAAATGGAAAAACACAAATGTGCATTCCTATTTCAAAAATGTATTTTAGTCTTTAGGGAGCTGTGAAGCTTAGGATTCATGCATTTAATCACCCTGCTAAGGCACCCAAACATTCTTTGCTGCCCTGACTGGCATCAGTTGGGAAGAGAAGGACCAGCCTTTACAGCCCCAGGAAGGCATCCTCAATGTTGCTCAGCTGGCATCATCCATCTTTGTTGACACAGATGACTTGACCCAAGGATTCCTTGCTAACCTGACTACCCTTTTTTGCTTTAGCATTTTATACCCTTCTATGCTGATATTTTCCCTTCTGAGTCCTTCTGCACCAAAGAATTCCATCTTAACAACCCCAGCTGTGTAATTTTGCCTTTCTTATCTCTCCACAGACTTTCTCACAGCACTTTCTTAACAATGTGAATCAAGGATGGGCACCTGTGTCTTATCCATCTTGATCCTTGGAGTTTTGGATCCTCAACCGCTAAAAAAAAGGAGGAAGGGAAAGGTTAGAACAGGGAGTTATGACACTTTTTCCCAAATTATTTATTAAGTAGGTGATGGAAAACACAAGTGAGGAAACAAAGGGGAAGTAATAGTAACCTTGGAGTGGAGATATGAAAAAAAGTACAGTGTCCACTGTTATCTTCAGAAGTGTTTGGTCACTTAGGCCATCATCATCATAAAATCTTTAACAAAAGAACATTCTTCTCAAAAGCAAGATAGGACAGAATGTTAGGAGAAAGTAAGTATGCTGAAAATCCCTAAGGATAAAAAAGAGAGGAAAGCCAGCCTTTTTTTTTTTGTAGTTATTTGCATGTTATAAGTAGATTTTAGAAATCTAAAATATTAAAGAAATAAACAAATAAGCTGAACTTACGAAACAAAGTGCTAATGATTTATGTCAACAAATCCTGTGACAGAGTAACATTATAGTTTTGTGTGACTGCTTATCTATTATTCTGTTTATTCTTATTAAAAACTGCAGCTCTCTGTTTGTGTGTTTGTGATCTAAGTATGAACCCAGCTGAAAACTAGGGAGAAGGATGGGACATATTTAAATATTCTTTTTTAACTGTTTTATTAAAATATTCAATGTGAACAATAAAACCGTATGTCAGGACATGTGAGTTATGATTAGTTAGTCAAAACTTGGATTTTCTGATTTTTTGCTCAAGACACTGAGTATTCTGTTGCCCATATTGCCATACATTTCTGTGGTTTTTTGTTATGCTGTGCATTATAAATTTCACATTCATGATCAAATCTTCATAAGCAGCACCTTCTTAGCTCACCGAAAAATCTTAATATTGCTGATTTTACTGGGATATATTGCACAATTTATTTTCAATTTCTATTTTTTTAATTATGTTGGGGGACCTTCAAGCAATGTAACCATTCTGAAGAGACTGTAGAGCTTCACAGAGTAATTCTTGAATGCTAATGTTGACACTTAAATTGACAAGACAACTCCTGATGTCCAACATTGTCTATTTTTTTGCTAGATAGGTCTTTAAAGTTT
Source organism: Chionis minor (assembly GCA_013398295.1). Classification (NCBI taxonomy): domain Eukaryota; kingdom Metazoa; phylum Chordata; class Aves; order Charadriiformes; family Chionidae; genus Chionis; species Chionis minor. The sequence goes on from VZSF01008384.1 coordinate 115,469, forward strand.
TCTGTATTGTCTTCTCTGTAAAAATCTGATTAATCTCCATCTCTGGAGAAATTTTTAAATTTTGAGGTGTACTTCGGCTGTATCAGACTTGTTCATCTGTTTTGAGACCCACAATTTGAGTCGGTTTAGGCAGTCGTTATAAGAGTACAAGCTCATTACTGCTGTTCTGAACATGTAAGCATACAAGAAAAAGTAAGGGTACTTCTCAGGGTAATCATAATGGTGATAGAGAGCACCTGAACAATCACTGGGGTATAATAGTTCTGCATCCATTTTTCATGGATCAAAGCAGCAGCTTTTAAAGCAACTGTGGCTCCCACTATAAACTCCTTCCTACTGCTGCTACCTCTCCAATCAGGTAATACAGTGAAAATCTCAATGGCAAAAATGTCTTTCAAGAGATTTTCTCACAAAGTGACTCATCATGCAACTTCTGATAAAAGACAGAACCACTGGGGACTGTATAATATCAGCACAGTGAGAATCAGTAGCAATACCTTTGCAAGTCTTTTCATTGCTCTTCTCTTACATTCTGATAGCTCTCAGCAGTAGCATCTAGTAACTTTTGAAAATATGTAGGCAAAAATTTCAAGCAAAGGCACAAAAGAGATAGTTTTCTGTACCATGTTAGCTATACAAAATTAGTTAAAACAATTTCCCTTTAAGAGGGATTGAACAGTTAAGTCCAGTAATGAAATCACGAGATGGTATCTGCAAGAGGGGAAGAACTTGTCTTATGTTCCTGGTATTTTTCTTTTATTTATACCAATAAATCCACTAATTTGGTCCTTTCATAAATTCTTTCTAGGGAACTACTTTGATGCCAACTGCCAATTGTTTGCAACTAAATAAATTGCAAAGTAAGTGTGTCCTTGTTTAACGAAAACTGCATTTTTACTCCGAATTCTCTGTCCATCACCTCAGTGTCTCAGTTTCTTCTCTTTATGCCAAGCCTAATGTGAGTTCCCCAGGACAGAAAATGAGTAATTTTTAACAAAAAGATGTTGATGGTTTTGCATTATTTATATATTGCTGAACACAGCTCTGATCCACAGCTGAATCAGTTTTTGTAGTACAACTGAATGGTAAAAAACCCACCACTTTTTAATTTCTTACTTCTAGATCTGATACAGTCACTCATCTGTCTTACTGCCATTGAATTTGGAACTTCTTGGAAGAAACATCTCCTGAGGATGGTCTTTTGCCCAGATGCTAATTCCAATTCAGCCACTCAGCAATTCTTCAGTGTCAAAAAAAATTAAGAACAGAAACAAAATTAACCTTCCTAAGGAAAATTCCTTTCTCTGTTTCCTGAGACAATAGTGTAGGGAAGAAGAGTAGATTTATCCCTGTTATAGATTGTTTCAAAAAGTGTCTGAAGCTCACCTACAGAAAAAGAAGCGTTGACAGGACTTTTGAAGGAGGTGGAAATTTTTTTGTTACAAAAAAAGGTCTCATCTTTCTCTAAAAGCTGTCAGCAAATCAATGGATTGAAGACCTTTCCTGCTGGGAAGAAGATGGGCAATAAGACTTGTCATTGAGCTTGACATTGATTTAATTCATTGACTTGTTGTTGGTGTAGGCTGGAGAGAGAGAGGCAGCTGAGAAAGAGGTGAAAATAATAAAAAGGTAAACACTTATTACCATTTTATAGATGATCTGAATTCAATATATTTCTCACATATATATAGATATCTTTACACGGAAATGTCTATATTGCTTATACATACCTATATGCAGACCAGTCAGCTACGGTCAAATTGTGACAGTGTCCTTTAAAGGAATGGCTGGTGAGAACTTTCATGTAACTGTGTGTTGAACGTCTAGTCTGAACTACACATGTAGGATCTCTCTCTAGACAGTAAAGACAGAGTGGCACTTCTGGAAAATGAGTCATTCAACCTACCTTAAACATCTGTCTTCACAGAGAACTAAGTGTCAAGTACTTATCTGTCTCCACTGTATGTTGAGGGAATCTTAACTATTAGCCTGCACTGCTTACCTAACTTCTCGATGGCCACCTTTAAGCAAGATGAATCCTATTATCAGTATCAGTGTAGGAATTGTATGTTCAGTGCATATATCTGAGGCAGATATGGTTTTGTCTTCCAGAAATGCCACTCTCTCCATTAATGTTGAAAGAGTCTACATAGTTAGCTCAGATTTAACTTTTAGGCATCTAAGGTTCGAGTAGATGATTATTAACCATAGTGGCAAAACACAAAGAAACCCAACCAACCCAAAATCTAATTTTGTGGCTGACGTTGCCCCTTTAGCTAACTTTACTACAGTGTAGAAAATTAAGAGAAAATTGTTTAGTTACAGATCTAAGCCCTAGTGTTTGATAGTTCATGCTCACCCCAACAAACCTGTTTCTCACTACTATTTCCTGATGAATTTTTTATCAGATTTTCTCTGCCTCCTGTTTTTGCCAATGTTACCTGGGTTTTGTATTCTTTTGCATTACAATTAGGGTGGAATCAAACCAGTTTTGAAAGAACAAGGTAGCTTTGAAAGTAGAGGGTTGCATGACATCTCGTTTCATATCCAAACGTTACCTGTTTTCTAGAAGTGTGTCAGAGAAGTTAGTAATCACTTTCACAATAGCTCTGGTGTTATTAGATGAAAGCTGAGTAATGCCTTTGTCCATGGTAGATTTGCTTAAATGAACTGAATGCAGGATTACAAATACAGTCTTTATTCATGTCAAAAGACATTTATTTTTATTCAAATGAAGCCTAATTCTCCATAAAAAAACTTTGGTCTTGACATGAGACAAATTATTTTGTTCACCACAAACTAAATTGTTTTTTAAAGCATACTGAAATCTAAAAAAACCCAAACAAATAATTTTTTCTCCTATTTCTATGGTTAAGTAATAATAGCTAGGGGCATGTTTTTTTCTATACGGACAAATCTTTCTTCTGATCATGACATTCTGTTCATCACATCATGCTATGGCTTAAACAAAGACTAGTCCCCATTCATGAAAATTTGTAATGGGAAGTGGTTACATCAGTGGCACTACCAGTAAATCAATATCTAAGTACTTAGACATAAACAATAAAACATTTTGTCCATGCCACAAAGAAAATAATACATATAATTTTTATTTCTAAAGAAATAGCTCTGGCTCTTCAGGGATGAGGCACAAGGAAACAATCTGTATTAACTGATTCTTGAATCAAAACTATATTACACGTTTAGGTTTGGTCCTCCATCTAAAACAATTCTGAACCTTGTCTTAAATAGATATTTCCTATTTTACCATTAATTATCGTAACAGTAAAAAAACCTGTTTATCTATAGTTTCTAGATTAGCCATTACATCATATCTTCTATGCTAAACACAGCTTTCATCACTTCTTAGTCTGTTTTTTGATAAACTAATTAAATTTGATTTAGTAATAACCTAAAGGGCAAGATGTACAATTACAAAACGTTTTGAACATTTCACAAATTTTCAGTAAAATTTGAAGTGTGGATATAGGTTAATAATTAAATAGTATAAATGGTAGCTTTTGAGGATTCTAAAGTGGGGAACACAGTTTCTGGAGTATTAGAGACTACCATAGTGCAAGAAAGGAATTATGGTAACAATATAAATATGACACTTTAATAGTGACCACTGGTAACACTGCCTGCTAACAAAAAGCCAAACTTCTGGCATTCTGCTCAATGAGATCTGTTACTTAACAGTTGAAAAGCCTCCAGAAGTGATTAAAATTTAAATCAGTTAATTTATACCTATCTATCTAGGTTATTTATACAAACCTTTGTATAGAAAGTATATATAAAGTCAAGTGTATAGCAGAAAATAAAATATTATACTACCTTCAAGAACTGAAGTTTGGAAATGCTGACAAGAGTGTTCACCTTTGCACACTTTATGAAAAAATATCTTATTAAATGTTATAGAAAAAGTAATGTGAAGTATCTTAGCTGTCCTCTTAAGTCTTAAAAACTGATTTATTAATATAATAATTTAAATATTAGTTAGAAATAATTTCAGTCTTAACTGTTAGAACCTAGATACTCTGTTTTGCTTCATTCCCCAACTAGTATGCAATCAGGCTACTAAAACCTGGTGGCTTCAATATCAAAACCGTATCTTATGCAGAAACTTGAGTACACTTTTTGAAAAAAATCCAGTATTTGATTTAAATGTTTCATCCTCGCCCTTTTTTTGGAGATCACACAACAAAATTAAATAACTCTTCAGCATATAATGGCTTTGCCCAAATATTTAAACTACTTACTTCTTGTAATCTTTTGCTTTTTATAGCAAAAGATTTTTTTTTTTTTTCATCTATTCCCAGAAACAATTTCTGATACACTTAGGTAACCTACGAAAATTTTATTTTCTTTTTCTCCTTTTCCTTTTCCTTTTCCTTTTCCTTTTCCTTTTCCTTTTCTTTCCCCTTCCACTTTCCCCTTTCCCTTTTCCCCTTCCCCTTCCCCTTCCCTTATTTATTGGCACTAGAATATCATGTTCCTGATCTCAATGTCATCTTTGAATCACATTTTCTCTTTAGGGACCACACTACCCTTGTAGTTAAGATTTTACTGCTCCATTTCAGTAATTTAGAAAAATTATGATCTTGGCTCTCCTGGTGAAGAGATGAATCTTTTGAGTTATGTAGCATTCTAAACCTAAGACTGCATTTCTGTGGTGCCCCCTGTGCTGATTTCTCCATAAAGGACATTCAGTGGACAATGAAATTCTGAAAACAGGCTTTCCCTTATTTTCAAGCACTTGAAAAATTACATTATTTCAAAATAGATTTTAAACCCCTTTTTTTTTTTTTTTTGGTTTCTTACCATTAAACAACAATTTTGTTGTATTTCATCTTAGTTAGTGCTTTATGATTTCTTTGGCAGAAAAAGGAAAAATAAATAATATATTTTAAACAGCTATTCTCTCCGTTTCTCAGCAAGTCTTTAACAAGATAGAACTTTCTTATATATTATTAAATTTCAGCATTGGACTACATATCCAAAATGATTGAATTCAATGTATTCTGAGATGAGAGAGAATGCATAAAGACTAGCATACAGTATAAACCCACCATGTAAACCTCCTGCTGAATGTATCAGAAAAAAAGACAGAAAACTTGCCATGTGGCCATAGCAATCCATAGATCTATTGCTTCATAAGGGATCTACTACCAGTAGGTCATACAACCCATGTCATGATTTCTTCTTGAGATATTTCCAGTTATGGTATTTTTCTGGGGAGTTACTATGTCAGAATGGAGAAATACCAATGGTTCTCTTTTTGTTAGAAAATACTAATTTAAAAAAACAAAAATTTCATTAAAAAATAATAACTTTTCTTCAAACGAAAACATAAGACCTTAATTATCTTTTATCAGCTTTAACTGGAAATAAAACCTGAACAAAAGGTATTAGTTGATAAGGCTTGTAGATGAGAGAAACATGCATAGAAACATGCATAGAAACATTCACTCCACAGGTTTGTTTTTGTTTGTTGTGTTTTGGTTTTTTATTTTTCTTCAATTATAGTATTTATTACTGATCACTTTCCTTCCTGTTACCACAGCACAAAGAAGTAAATGAACAAACACATGAATCTCTTGATTTCTACAGATAAGTAAAAACACAATGTCAAATGAATTTTGTAATAAAATACACACATTTAGGTTCCAACTAGTTAAAAAACAATAATTGTTTTTACTGGCGTTTTTTGTTTTATATGAAAGAACTTTAAATTTATTTGAAGTGAATTTTCCAACTCATGAATATTGCAAAATACTGGCAATTTTGTGCAGTAATTTTTTTTCTTCTTCTCTTTTTTTTTTTTTCTAAAGTGACTTATTTCAATATGAATTGACTGATTGATTGCTATCCACTTTGAAGATTATTTTATGGAGCACATATGTACTTAACTGAAAGTGTTATGACTTCCCCAGAGAAAACATAAATCTCAAAATGAAGCAGTACAGAGCAAAACAGATTCTGAAGAAATATAAACCAATCTCTGCTCTGCCCTTAATATCCCCGCTGAGAGCCATTCTTTATACGGGGTTTAGCTTGTGCTCACTGCAGTTCTATTATATTTCTGTTTAGTTAGAGCACAATATTTTCTTTTCCTAACACAGAAACTAATGAACAGCAATGGATGATAAATTTGGTCATATGCCAAAAAGAGGCTTAGGAGAAATAAAAGAAGTAAAGCATCAGTGAAAATCTCAGTTAAATATCATAATCTCATCCTACTCTACGCCCCTGTCCCCAGAGGAACAAGTCCAAATCAAAATGCAAACCCAGACTGATTTGAGCACTGTTTGTGTTTTTCAATCAGATATAAAGGGTCATTCAACCTCAACTGTTCCTCTAGTCAGCTTATAGGAATATCATTAAGGCATTATTTCTAGAAGTCTTGCTTCAATGACAGAAAAGTTAGTTATTTCTTTTTTGAGGTGGCTTCTGTACATTCCCACTATTGGGACCCACCACTGAAAATGCATATCTATACTGATGATTAGTATGTCTAGAGGCTGAACTTACCTAAGGACATACAGAAGTTAATTAATCATTGAAACTGTAGACAAATCTTGAGTTTCCTCAGTGGCAAATGTTGGTTTTAATTAGTGTTTTATTGCATTTCTTGGAAAGGAATAGAGAGAATGCAAATACTAAATAATGCAAATTTAATATACCATAGAGCATATATGGTATTGCTACTATTCAGTGAAGACTATTAAAAGTTCATGAATTTTTAAATATTATTTTTGTGTTTGTTAAACTGTCAGTTAAAAAGTATGATCGACTTGCTCCACAATTTTAACTGATCTTGGTAGGAATTCAAACTCCCTTCCTGTGCTTTGAAACCTACATAACACAATAACCAGTCTGAAGAATTCATATCGTATTACCATTCTGTGCAACATCTCAAAGGTACTTCTGAATATGTACTACTTCTTTTGCAGTTGATAACTCCAAAGGAGGGAAGTCACAATCCCTGAACAATAATATCTCTAAATACACTTATGTCTCCATCTTCCCCAAAAGATACAGAAGTTCTTGTAACAAATGCTACTAATAAACTCTGCAACGCTTGCATCAGTTACAAGCTGTGGTAAGCCTAGACCTCTTTAATGGAATTTTAAATCATGAACAGGCAAAAAGTTATGACAGCTTCTAAGAAGCAATTCTACAACTTCCATGAAAACATAGGCAGAAAAATATTTAATGTCCTGATCCTAATTTGGATATCACTGAAATACGAAAAGATGCAATAGTGGTGAAGTGGTAATAGGTAATTATAAATCAGCCTCATAGTAAAAAATAAATTATTGGAAACAAACTTTTATATACTACAAGTAAAGTGTTATGGTTAAACAGATGGCTATGACAAAGATTTAAGCTGTTGCCTTTTAGATGAGCTATAGACCAGAAATGCCAAGATGTGAAATGTGTGATAATCTAACCCTGAAGTAACAAATCTGTTTACCAGTCTTTCCAAATTGTTCACATTGAGCAAGGATCTCAACCTGGCAATATTTCTTAGATAAAAAGAAATATTCCTTTAACAGATTCAAAAATGTGTCCATAGGCAAAGCAGAGTACAGTGTATGTAGATCTTCCATTCAGTCAGCAAACATTTGAAGGAAAAACCTCAAAACTCTAATTTAATTTAGGATTATTTTTGCATAATTGTTAAATTTTCAATAAGAATCATATAAATAGTGGCTGGAGTCTAGCTAAATGCCTTTGCACAATTAATAGACAAATAGACAGGGCAATTTATCAATTTAACAATAAATGACATCTGTACAGTCACAAAAAGCATATAACACTATTTAAAAAAAAAAAAAAAATCAGTGGCAGCACTTTATCAGGAGACACCTTTCTATCATTTCTCATTCCTACTCTGTTAATTTACTTTAACATCTGGGTTACACTTCATAGAAAGATTATTTTTATTTTGAAATACTTAACATTTTAAACCATAAAAAAGGAATCCAAAATGGCTACAATTTCAAGATATTTTAAATATACCATGTATTTTAAATACCTATTAAAATACACACAAATGTTCAACTTGTCCTGAGCATCAGACATTAAAAATACTTTAAGTCCATTAACCTTTTACATTGTTCTGTATCCCTTTGGATTTCCTTTCAAAGCTTCTATCTGTTTTGATGCTGAAATATATTACGAAATGTATTCATTATTTCAGGAGCAAGTTCACTTTCATTGTAGTTATATTAGGATGCTTAACTGTGACAGTATTGTGATGCTGAAGCTACACACTGATACTTAGAAATGTAACAGAGGAAAATATCAGGATAATGTCTCATGCTGGTAGTAAAGGAGTCTTTAAGAAAGGTGGTATCTTATTCCCTTCTCTTGTACTGGTATCCCTACTGTTTGGAGGCTTTTTCTACTTCTAATCTAGTTAACCAGTCTATCGCTAAAGACAAAGGGAGTTTCATCATTTCCAGGTAAGAATAATTTCATTAGAATTCATTTAAATCTTTTCAGAATTATATGTGACACATTTTAAGATCTGTGTTGATAAGACATTAAATATCACACAGATTAAAACCTATAGAAAATATTCCTATGATGCCAGTATTGAACTGCATACAGATTTTGATTTTTTTCTTTTCTATAGGTCATAGATCCAAATTAATATACTGAAGCTAAAAGGAATGAAAAGTTTTAGGTACCAATATCCTGCATAGAGCTAATGGTATCTGCCATACAGGCACACCAAGAATTAAATTAATAGCTGGAATTTGTCTCGTTTCATTTGTTTGAAAACTCATTTGCAGTATGTGGCACCTGGCAATCTGCCTGATTCCTTCAAACCTGTAGTCATTCATTACATATGGTTTGTTTCCCAACAGTGCCTATTCAATCAGAATCTGAATTTAAAAGCATTTCTGAAATGCTTTAAATTCCTCAGGACAAATGAGATACAGTGCCTGTGATACATATTTCTTTACTCACTCTTAGTCAAAGCTGTCTGGTTTTACTTGGATACAATTTTGTGAAGGGTTCTTTCCTCCCTCTCCTTCCATCGTATAGCCCCTGCCCTTAAGCCGTGAGGATCCATCAACCTAATTCTTTTCTAAAGCATACCTCTGTTTTCTATTACTGCATATGTTCTTAATGATTTTCTTCTTAAAGTCCAGCACTTTCAAGATCTTTCTGCTGCTTTTTAAGTAAGAAATCTGTTTGTGTAATAACTGGTAAAATCAAATTAAAGAGGTAGAAAACAGAATTACGTTTTTTTTCTGTTTGATATCAGAACTAATTACTCAGTGCAGATTGTCTCTATGACCGTTTTGGTTATTCTGAGTTACACAGGGCAGTAGAAGTACCAACCACCTTTCTAAGGTATATCTACATGCATGCAAATATTATTCTCATTAATAGAGGAGCTTAAAAGTTTTATTTTTAGCCATTAATATCCTTTTTTTATCTGTTTATTTCTCAAAGGTATTAGAAGAACTTGTTCCTTAGTGCAAAAAAGTGAAGATGTACTTTCAGTTCTTTAGGATCCAGCTGTGATTTTTAATGCCACATTAGCCAAGAGCAATGTCCAAAAAAAAGTATATGCATGTACATTTTTCATGTATACTTCCATGATTGTATTTCAGTGAAAGTTGTTGAGCAACTTATAAGGAAGATGATGGACATACCACTTTTGATGGTGATCACAAAATTGTATTTATGTTGGAAGGGGTCTCTGGACATCATCTAGTCCAATCTTCTGCTCAAAGCAGCACTAATTTCAAAGTTAGATCAGGTTGCTCAGGGCCTTATCTAGTTGACTTTCGAAAATCTCTAAAGATGAAGATTCTCCAGCCTCTCTGGACAACCTGCCGCAACACTTCATCACCATCCCTGTGAAGTGCTTTTTTCCTTCAACCAGACTTTCCCTTGCTGCAGTTTGTTACCATTGCCTCTTGTCCTTTTGCCATGAACTGCAGAGTCTGGTTCCAGCTTTTTAATATAGATCTCCTGCTTCCTTTTTGGACCACTGTAATTAGTTTACTCTCCCTTAGCTATCCCCTGCAGGGTAAATAAACTCAGCTCCTTCAGCTTATTCCCATATTACATGTGATCCAGGCTCCTGACAAGCTTAGTGGCACTTCACTGGGCTAGAGTTTCTTTATGTGTCTCCTACTGGGACCCCCAAATCTGGACAATGTTTCAGATTTGGCCCCATGAATGCTTAGTAGAAGGAAATAAGCATTTCCTTTCAGCTGTTGTTTATGCTTTTGGTAACACAGCCCAGTAGGCAATTATCTTAAGCATACATTGCTGACTTGTTCAGTTTCTTGTCCACCAGGACTCGCAGGTACTTCCCTGAAGAGCTGTTTTCTAGTCTGCAGCCTGCTTTAATGCATAATGTTCTGTTGCAGATGCAAGACTTTCACACGTCTGTGGAATTTCATGAAGATCCTGTTGGCTCATTCCTCCATCCTGCTGGCTGATTCCTCCATCCTGCTGAGGTCCTCCAGCAGAGCAACCTTGCCCTCCCATGTGTTAATGACTCGCCTCAGTTAGGTGTCACATACAAACATGCTGCGTGTGCATTCTGTCCCATGAACCAAGTGCTCTGTCAGACAGAAACAAGCATATACTAAGGGTACATTTCTGTACATTTTTAGGTTTTAAAGAATAAGACCTTCATCTCTTATAGCTAGATTAACTTTGTGTACATTTCTAATGTTGCAAACATACCCCCTGCAATCACTGTTGAAGTCCTGGACAAGCATATACCTAATCATCACTTTGGTTCGACAGGACTTCCTAAATCTTAAGAGAGGATCCTGCTTGTAAGAACACTGTACTTTTTTCATCTAAGCAGAGTGATCCTTGCGGTGATGTCAGAGATAATGCCTAATGAGGGAACATCTCTCACACTGAGCAAGTAACATGCAAGTTACCTCCAGTCAACCTCCCCCTTAGTTTTTGATGCAACAGCTTAATCCTTCCAGCAGCAAAAAGTAACCGGCAAACATTCCCTTAATGATTTGGATGAGTTTCTGTCTTGCTCATTCATTTGGTAGCTACCATCCTCTCAACATACTGTTGCCATAAGTAGTTGTTCTTAGGAGTGCTGTGACCCCATCTGTTTGTACTTAGTAATAAATCTTGTCAAAATGTTGTGGAAAGGGGTCTTATCTCACCATACATCAGTATTTTTACTGGTTTTCTAAAAACTATTTTCAGTAGAGTTAACAAATATGCCAAGTTATTTCAGAACCACACTGCTACCCTTGACATTCCAAAATTAAACAATAGCTGTGTTTTTTAAAGAATTACTTGTGTCATAATTTATACAAAGCCAAAGTCTGTCTACCTTCTGAAACATGCAGCTTTTGCAACTATCATTCAGTCTTTGACATTAATAAGAATATTTTTTATTAGCGATGACAATGACAGATGTAAGGGTGTGTAATTTTAATGAGAAAATAAAATCATGTTTTGAATATAATAAAATATGCTATTAATAGTTTTTTTTAATTCTCTAGCATAGAACTTAAGGTGGTTTATAATTTAAATTCTAGGTTGTTGGAAGTTATAAATAAATGGGTGAATAATGCCCATTTATCCAAACAATGGGCAGACTTCAATAACTGAAATTGATAAGACCTTCTCTGGTTAACTCAGAATCAAGCTGGTAGTCTTAACCTAAGGACAATATATTAAAATTTTCCTATTTTACACTTTTTTTTTTTTTTTTTTTTTTACTGAGTTTAATAAGTTCAGTACAACCCATCAGGTCAAAGGGGAAAGTGATTTTTAAACTAAAATGTTAAGAAACTACTCTAGCTGTCACTGCACATATTATGGAAATATCTAAGCACTTTGGGGCAAAAACACTGTATGTGATGGAAAAGGGAGGGAGTCAAAAAGTCAAACCAGGCAGACACAAACAGCTAAGCTTAATTTAACACCATATGCGAACTGAGAAATACTGACTAGCATGTCATGAAAAGAAAAAGCCTGAGGAAGTCTCTGACTGGAAGTCACTTTACTTACCACTAGTGACTCATCCACAACAGTTTCATGAGGTTTTTACTTCATTATCTTCACACTGAAGGATTTACAAGAAGTTTGTTGGTCTTAATATGCCAGATACCTAACATAATAAAATTTCTAAATTATGGACATTCTAGATTCTGGATTCTCCAGTGCATGACTCATGTCCCACCTAAAAATAGTCTAGCAAAATCCTCATCTGGCTTATGTGTAGGTAAGGTAAAATCTAAATGAATTTTTTCAGGAAGACTGAATTGTCATACTCTACAGGAAATTTTCTATGCTTTTTACTATTATTTGAAACTCACACATGAAAATGGGCATAAATGGTCAGCAAGACACCTTACATGAACATTATTACTACTATGAGCATACATGGTAGCTTGTTCTTATGCCTTTCTTCCTAATAATTCTTTTGAGGAAGACATATCAGAGGTACGTAGTTAAGATCCTTGTGCTGTGATTATTTCTCATTTACTACAATTTTTCAAGTGTCCAAGTTCCTGACATTTCAGTGCAGATTTTTACTCTATTCTCTGTTGTCAAGAGAGGAAAGTATAAGAATAAAGCATGCAAATGACTGTTATCAATGTCTCCTCTTTCTTTCCTCTCTCCTTAGCAAGTGTGATGCCTCTCCAAAATGACTAGGAAGCAGTTTGCTTCCAGAAAAAGTATTCTATGCATCTTCAGCTCGAAAAGGCTGTTAGCTGCAAAATCTCCTGATGGATATTCTGCTTGAATATACCAGTTGTTTGGTCTTCCTCATCATGAAAAAACACCGGATCTTTGGTGCAGTTAAGGCCACATACTCTTCACATTAAGAAACAGTTTTTCCTGAGTAGTATTTTTAAAAATATCACAGACAAAAAGCTTGGTCCCCACCTTAGTTAAAAAAAATATTCAAGTATCCTAAGCAGACTTTATCATGCAACTCTTCTTGTATTTGTCTGTAGTCTCATATTTACATTCTAGTCACTAGATCACTGTTGTTTGTTTAATAGAAGTCAGATAACTATATGATTAAAACCAGATCCTATTCCAGTGTGAACTACAATAAACAACTTCACTTACCAATGCTTAACCAATGAATGCGAATTACAGCCAGAATGTTTATCAGATATGCTGAGAGGAAAAAAAAAATTAAATTTCTTAAAAAAAGGAGAATGTCAACAAAATAAAAAACTTGGAGAAATCAATGAAAATGTCCTCAAGAAATGATCCTTAAATTAAACCTTGTGAATATAACTCTTTGTATAGTGTTGCTCTAAAATGCAAAATGTGGAGTACTTCAGGGGATTAGCCATTTGCATTCAAGATTTCAATAAACAGGTTTTATTCTTTTCAAATTGGAAGGAGAGGAAAGTTAGCCTGATATACATCCAGTCTCATTGTTCTATTTCTTACACGTGGGAAGTCTGCCCAGCTAACACGCAACCCACAGGAAAATTTACCATTACATCTTTCTCAATAATTTCATTAAATAAAATGATAATAGAAGTTAAACACACATATTTTCTATATATATACTTTCATATATAGCCAAACTTTATTTCTTTTCCAGTCCTACATATACTCAACACAAAATTTGCAGAAGAATCTATGGCAAAGAAAAAAATAATCAAATTTATCATTTGAATATACTAAAGTTACACATATTTATTTATGTTATGGTTTGTAAAGGATGGCAGATAAACAATAAAGCAATAAAGCTTGGAGGGCAAAAAACTACGCATGTTGTTTCAGCTTTTGGTGTTCTAGAGCTACGTCTAATCATATACCAGCAAAAATATCCTGCCACCACTAGCAGAGAAAATAAATATAAACAATGATTACTGATATTTATTTATCTGCTGATATTCTACCATGTTTGTAGAAAAGGAACTGGTATTACATACCTCCTTGCCCCAAATTGCAAACTTCAAAACAATAGACTGTAAATTTTAAAGCACAAATATGTGGTCTGATTTAGCTTCTACACCATCAAGAACATGTATACAGAGGAAATAAATGTAACAGAGATTGTTTAAAGAGCAATATAGGAAAAGTGGTTCGGGGTTGTTTTTTTTGTTTTGTTTTGTTTTTTGGGGGGGTTGTGGTTTGTTTGTTGGTTGGGGTTTTTTTTGTAAAAATGGAGATGCAGTATAAAGAATCAAAATCAAAATTTAAAATTTATATTTTATGTAAAAAAAGGGATTTTCTGGATTCTTCATCACGTTAATTTACAGTATGTACACTGGTTGCCCAGTAATAGTGCAGAACAAATATTTGCTATTGACATGACAATGGCAGAACTATTATTCTCAGATTAATGCAAATTGACATATTAGCTTTCTTTCTTAACTGATTTTCAGGCATAGAAATGTAGTAGATATCATTTTTTTTTCCATCCAATACCTGAAATGGTACTACACAATAGAATATAATTAAAGTGATAGACACTGGCAGAACATCTTTACTGTGGAAACTAGATAAAAGACAAGCAGAAGGAAGTCGCGTGGAAAGAGGAACTTTCAGACTTAGATGAGATTCCTGATGAAGTTACTCAAGATTAGTCTTGGGACCAACCTTAATTAACAAATTTATTAGTTATATTGAGATAAAAAAATGTAAGTACAGCAATGAAAGCTGATAATAACAAAGTTAAGTGATATTATTAATATAGAACATCAACAGATAACTGGCTGACACAGAGAACTAAAATAATAAAAATAGCCTGAAATTCAATTATAAATAAATTAAATACAAATTCAACAAAATGAAACCTCCCTGAGGATTAATAACAAGAATTTTTACCGTGAGTGTTAACTCACCTGCTGGAAATAGCAGTTGAAGGGAAGATACAGGAGTAGTATCTGATGACAGTTCCACTTTGCAAATCTTGTGGAATGCACCTGTTTGGCAGGTAAATGCAATTCTATGATGTAAGAGCTAAGGGTTATTCAGAATAGGGATGAATTACGTCCAGGATAGACAGGAAAATATTTATGTCATTTTTTTCAAAGTGTGTTTGAGATCTTTGCTTGTATTTTTTCTTTGGAACAATCTGTACAATTCTTATTTAAGTTCCTAGGAAAATGAAGCTTTTAGGAACAGTGATAAGAAATTATGAAAAATTCTCAGACATTCGGAAAAAAATTTCCAGTATGAGAATGCATTAATAAATGAATAAATAAATACATAAATAAAACTAAGCCATCTTTGGTTTGAGCACTTTATGAAAATAATAGTATGGGGTAGTAATATAAAATGATGAAAGAGACAAACCGAATGACGGAGGATATATTCTACTTTTAGAGTCTTACGTCTATAAAATTCTTTGGTCTATTTGAACTCCATTCTTACTGTCTTCAACTCTAGCTGAATTTTTAAATAAAAAAAGAAAAAAGAAAAAAAAAAGGCAAGCTGCAATTCTTTCAATACAGTTTGCAAAAATCACACTTAATAAACATATAAATATAATTTTAGCAACTTCCACAATAACCCCGTAGACATCATATTGAATGATTTTGTGAATTGTGGATGTATGCAATTCTACATCTGTTTTTTCTATCAGCTTCCTTAACAGACAAAGGAAAAATTGGAATTCCTGTAAATTCATGCTTCATTCAACACAGGTACAAAGAAAAGGGCACAATGAAGTAGTATTTATACATCATTTATACATGAGTAATTTCTGAATTAAAAGAAAGATACTTCATATTATCCAGAGAGTGATAATCCATTTAGTCATTTCACTTCTAAGGACAAGTTACTGAGTCAATTTTCTATATTTTCTATAGTCTATTTTCTATGTCATCAAATTTTAATGCCTCTGTATACCTTACAGAAAACAAGATTGCAAAACTGAAAAATCTTTGGAAATAAAAATATTCTTTTCAAAGTTACACACTATCTAATGATCCCAGCAATTTCTTTTACACTCCCATTGTGTAATGCCTAGAAAACAATAAAGTTTTGAAAAAATTTGTTTACTTAGGAACAGTGGAAGTCCTCTTAGAATCCAAAGGTCAGATGAGGATCATAGTCATGAATGAAAGAACTACAGTTCTATGTATAGTAATTTAAGCTAATATAACTGGACACAAACAATGACAAATTTGCTAACAAATTCAGTAAAAATGAAAGCTCTGAGGGGTTGGATTTGGTGTTTTTTGATTTTTACTGGCAGTTTGCATTTTCTGAAAAAGATAAAATGTAGAGTGTGACTGTTGCTGAGAAATAGGGAAAGGTTTGCATGGTAAGGCTAACTTTCAATTACATTAGTATTGCTGCTAATACAAGGCCAATAATGCTAGAAAAGACAACCATTTATCAGTATTTTTTTAGTGACTATTCTTGTGTATAATTGTGTCGTGTTAATTGCCTAGTGTGTTGCACATGGAAGGACCCAAGGAAAATTAGATCGTATTAAGAGGACAAAATCCTCAGATGACCCTAACAGGGACAAATAAAACTACACAGATTTACGTGTATAAATATCTGTAAATAAACATATAGATATATACATAAATATAGTAATTTCACATCAAATTGAATTTATATAATTCCTAAGAAAATTAATCTCATTGCTTTAAATATCAGCATTATAATAAGAAAAACAGAATTATCACAGTTAGGAAAGCATTTGCTTATACAAAATTTCACGTAGTTAGCTTTTCCATATAGACACTCTCCATATGTGAACACACTTTAAGTATAAAACATGTACTAAATCACATATTTATACCTCTTCTATAAATATGATGTATACATAGATATACATGCACAGAGTAAATATACAGACACACAAATAATGATATATCTACATATATGCCAAATACAGTTGCAATTATAGGTACTTTTAACACATTTTGCTGTTTCAAACAGTCTGATGAAAAGCTTTTCAAAGCAGCAAAGAGTCTTGTTTCATTATGAACTTGTTTCAGTGGGAAAAGATAGAGTCCGCATACTTCTCCAAATCACACTTATAATACTGCTAGTAAGGAACAATCTTTCTTTAGATTAACATCTCATACTAACCTTCTATTAAATGAACAGTCCCACAAGAGTAAAACCAATGTTTTACCACTGAATTCAATAGAATCAGAACCTGCATATTTTATTCATAGGCAATCTAGGTGTTTTACCATCTGCTGCATAGATCACTCATACATAGGTGTGTTCAAAAGGCCATTCACATGATCAAATATTTTAATGTTGCAATTTCAGCACTGAATAGAAATAAGAACATTCTTTTCTTTTGCAGAGAGCAGGAGGAATGCATTCTAGTAGGAAAACATATCAAGATCTAATTTTTGCAGTGTTCCCTCTTGTTCCTGTAGTTGATGATCTGTCAGTGTTGTATATCATACTAGTTTTATTTTTAGATATTTATAAATCAGGTCAAAAGATTTACTGGAGGCTGAAATTTAGAAAACATAATTTCAGACAAAAATACCCCAGTTTATATATTGTTCTGTTAGAAAAGGTAACTCAAACAGTTTTGCATGAACATAACAAAACATATAGCTCCTCATACATCTGATAAATAAACCAAAAGGAAAATACAATTCCCTGAATATTCTCACTCATTACTTTTAGCCTATTGATTGGTACATCAGCTTTAGTTGAACCCTTTCAGATCATAATTCAAGTACCATTACCTTCAATATAAAAGAAAGTCTTTACTAGTTATTTGGCTGATGAGAAGCTCAACATGAGCCGGCAATGTACGCTTGCAGCCCAAAAAGCCAACTGCATCGTGGGCTACATCAAAAGAAGCGTGGCCAGCAGGTCGAGGCAGGTGATTCTGCCCTTCTACTCTACTCTGGTGAGACCCCACCTGGAATCCCAGCTCTGGGATCCCCTACATCAGAAAGATATGGACCTGTTCGAGTGAGTCCAGAGGAGGGCCATGAAGATGATCAAAGGGCTGGAACACCTCTTCTGTGAGGACAGGCTGAGAGAGTTGGGGAAATTCAGCCTGGAGAAGAGAAGGCTCTGAAGAGACCTTATAGCAGCCTTCCAATATCTAAAGGGAGCCTACAGGAGAGATGGAGAGGGACAGTTTATCAGGGAGTGTAGTGATAGGATGAGGGGTAACAGTTTTAAAATGAAAGAGGGTAGACTTAGATTAGATGTTAGGAAGAAA
The DNA here is from genome assembly GCA_013398295.1 of Chionis minor. Taxonomy (NCBI): domain Eukaryota; kingdom Metazoa; phylum Chordata; class Aves; order Charadriiformes; family Chionidae; genus Chionis; species Chionis minor. Next base: position 133,629 of record VZSF01008384.1, read on the forward strand.
TTCTTTACTGTGAGGGTGGTGAGACACTGGAACAGGCTGCCCAGAGAAGTTGTGGATGCCCCATCCCCGGAAGTGTTCAAGGCCAGGTCAGATGGGGCTTTGAGTAACCTGGTCTAGTGGGAGGTGTCCCTGCCCATGGCAGGGGGGTTGGAACTAGATGATCTTTAAGGTCCCTTTAAACCCAAACCATTCTATGATTCTACAACTATGGAGTGATCCATCAGAACAAAACAAATGCTATCTGCAGAATATTCAAAGTGATTGCAGATAATTAAAACCAGATTTTAAAGGAAACTTCATGCCTAGAAGTACACTCAAAAGCTACATGAGTTAAGAACTGTTGGAAACAACATTTCAGAGTCAGATTGAATAAAGCAAGCTAGATATCTAAAGATTGGGGCTTGCACAATCCAGTAGTGAGAGGACTTTCCAGACCTCATATGATATCCAGACGCACCTGACTCACCTTCTCCAGAGTGGATCCTTACATAGAACCTCAGCTCTGTAGGCTGAACATACGACCCATGTTTTCATGTCCCATGAAAAATCCAACATAAACTCTCCCAAACTCTTTCATTTCTTCAAAGAAAAATAATACATGGTGAATACTTATTTTTTGTAAAAATTGGAACAACTGCACAAATGAATCTAAAAAAGACTCAATGCAGAGTATTCACATACCTGACAATAAGTGCTGCTGTCACTGCTGTTGCTGCAGTATTTAATACAATTAGTACTGTCTCTACTAAAATATTATTCCAATTTCTTTTCCATCCAGGCTGATTTACTGAAATGCCCCCTAGATTGGGCAAAAAAAAGAAAGACACAGTCTGGGGAACTCAAAAGGGCTTAGGCACGGGCTGAGCCAGGGCTCAGCAACAAGATTAAGAATTCTCAGGTGCTGTACTAGATCCTCAGACTTTTTAAACCTCCAGGTAGTCTTGTTAATCAAAATATCTGCAGTAATAACCAGCCACTCAAAGATATTTATGCAATGCATGTGCAACAAAATTAATATCTTGAGGATCTGGATTATAAGGCAATCTACTAGGTCAAGCATCAAAAGGTCTGAATAGTTTTGAAGGTATTAAATGGACAAAACAACAGTTAGGTACCTGTACAGAATCAGTCCTTAGCCTTTCCCATGGATAAGAAAATCAAACATCAAGGGCCAAATTCCTCCTTTCCATTTCTAGTAATATTTGTCACATTAGTAGGAAGATACAAATATATTTAACATGAAGTTTGTGAATGGAAACAGTCCAGAAGACATGAATGGGAGGTAGAAGACAGCAGTGGATTGCAAAATACCTTGTATTATCTGTGAACTGCAAAATGCCCCTGCAGGAAAAACACTGCACTGGGGCTTCAGAGCGACAAGATGATATGAAAAGAGAAAGACTATAAAATGTGATAGGCAGGGCTGTCTGTAGGCACTTTTGGTTGCCAAGGAATCATGCAATCTGCAGAGTGTTCCCAAGGGAACATTTTAGTCACTCGTTTAACATAAGCTGTGGATAGAGTGTGATGGGTAACAGTGACAACGCTGTGCTATCAGAGGGTTTGTTCTCTCACCTATAACAACATACCTCCTGCCTCTCCCAGTAGTCTGCCCTCCACAGTCTAATAAAACACTAAATGAAGCTTACTTAATGTTGTGTTCTTTTATGTTTATTTACAAAGGGGAACTTAATATGCTTTAAAGTCAGAACAGTGTTTTCTTCACAGTATCCTCTTGAATAATTTTGTATTTTTTTAAGAAAATACTTATACTTTAAAAAATACATTCCATTGTAGTCTGTCAACAATTTCCAGTATAGTTTACTATTAAATTTAAATACTGTATGCTCATGAGAAGATTATTTTTTAAATAATTTAATACATCAATGTGTAGCAAATGCATCAAAAAAAAAAAACCCTATACATATTTTTGTGTAATTTCCAGTAAGATATAGTAAAACTGTCATGAAAAAAATGTAATTATCTACAATATATCTAACAGGTAATTATCACAGAATCATAGAATAGTTTGGGTTAGAAGAGATGTTTAAAGATCACCTAGTCCGACACCCCTGCAATGAACAAGGACATCTTCAACTAGATCAGGTTGCTCGGAGTCCTGTCCAACCTGACCTTGAATGTTTTCAGGGATGGGGCATCTACCACCTCTCTGGGCAACCTGTGCCACTGTTTCACCACCTTCAGCATAAAAAATTTCTTCCTTCAATCTAGTCTAAATCTTCCCTTTTTTAGTTTAGAACTACTACTCCTTGTCTTACAGCAACTGGCTGTACTAAAAAGTCTGTCCCCATCTTTTCTGAAGGCCCCATTGAAGTACTGAAAGGCCACAAAAAGGTATCCCTGTAATCTCTTCTTCTCCAGGCTGAATTACCCTAACTCTCTAAGCCTTTCCTCAAAGGAAAGGTTCCAGCCTTATGATGAGTTTCATGGCCCTCCTCTGGACTCACTCCAACAGGTCCATGTCTCTCCTGTGCTGAAAGCCCCAGAGCTGGGTGTAGTATTCCAGGTGGTGTCTCACCACAGCAGAGGGGCAAAATCATTTTGCTTGACCTGCTGGCCACACAGCCCAGGATGCAGTTGGCTTTCTGGGCTGCAGCCCACATTGCTGACTCACGTCCAGCTTTTCATCCACCAGTACTTCCAAGTCCTTCTTGGCAGGACTACTCTCAATCCCTTCATCTCCCAGCCTGCATTGATACCAGGGGTTACTTCAACCCAGGTGCACGACCTTTCATGTGGCCTTTTTGAACCTCATGATGTTCACACAGGCCCAANAGCCCCAGAGCTGGGTGTAGTATTCCAGGTGGTGTCTCACCACAGCAGAGGGGCAAAATCATTTTGCTTGACCTGCTGGCCACACAGCCCAGGATGCAGTTGGCTTTCTGGGCTGCAGCCCACATTGCTGACTCACGTCCAGCTTTTCATCCACCAGTACTTCCAAGTCCTTCTTGGCAGGACTACTCTCAATCCCTTCATCTCCCAGCCTGCATTGATACCAGGGGTTACTTCAACCCAGGTGCACGACCTTTCATGTGGCCTTTTTGAACCTCATGATGTTCACACAGGCCCAATTCTTGAGCTTGTCTAGGTTCCTCTGGATGCCATCCCTTCCCTCTAGCTCGTCAAATGCACCACTCAGCTTGGTGTCATCTGCAAACATGCTGAGAGTGGACTCGATCCCATTATTTATGTCATTGATGAGGATATTGAACAGTACTGGGGAAGAAAGGTTGCCACTGAACACTGAAACAAAAGGGTGTTGAGTAGCTCAGCCTTCTCCTTGTCCATTGTTACTAATTTGCCAGTCGTGCTCATCAGGGTTGACTCTGTGTAACAAAATATGAATTCATTTTATTGAGATTAATTCAAAAATGCAATTCAAAATGAAGATAGGAAATAATTGATGTAAACTGAAACTTTTCGTTTTCAAAATGATGAATGGTTAACTTGAGTTGCAGGTTAAAAATTGTATTTATTTTCTTTCCTATTACCTTTAAGTCAACAAATACCTTTTGACATTAACACAATTTTGCAAAACATACAGAAATACAAAAGGAACCTAGAGCTGTTCATTACAAAGCATAAAACAATATTTGAGGGGGGGAATAAAATACTATTAACAATTAAAATAAGGTAAAAATTTCTATTTTTCACATCAGAGAATATTTCTGATGGTGGATTTAGTTATAAGTCCCATTAATAAAAGCTAAATCTCTCACAACAGGGATCCTGTTCTATTAGCTAGTCTCTCAGGTGTTATAAAACAACAAATAATAAATGTAAGTTTATTACAGAATTAGAAGAAGAGGCCCCTAGGGAAGACCTCAAAAGACCACGTGGTCAATCCCTCTTCATTAAAGTAAGGTTACTTATATACAGAGTTAAGTTTGAGAGCATCCAATGAATTTTCCCTTAAAGCCCTTCTTTTTAAGAATATTTCTCTGCAGGGCCATGTAGCCTGTTCCACTCTGCACCAACATTACAATTAGACCATTTGTTGTCATTTCGTAAGCTGGTATCTTTTTCTGGTGACACCTCCTTTGCAAGGACAGCTTACATTTTGGAAGGTTATTACTACTCCCTCATTTTTCTCTCATTTTGTACATCACTCTTTTTTTCAGGGAACATCATTTTTTTCAAGGAACATCCAGTTCCTTCAACCTTTCTTCATTTATTATATTTCTGAAAAGAAAAAAGGAAACTAAGGCACCTTTGATTTTTCTCATTAGTACTATACTCTGTCTAGGATTTCCAAATCATGCAGGATCTTAATCACAGCAATATGTCCAATGGCACTCTTTGATGACATATAGTCTCAGACATAAGGGTGCATGTCCCATTTGCTTATTCAGAACACATGTGCTATGGCCAACATAGGTAATTCCTATTTAGGCAGCAACAATGACCAAATGAAAACAGGAATGTTATCCTCCACATGTGATACAAAATACTTCTCAAGTATAAGTGAATCTTGGAATGTAACTGCGTTTTTGCCACAACAACACATAAAATCTTGTTTAATTTGTGGCCCCACTGTAGTTCTACATTCTTTTTGGCAGCATTAATGCCTAGACAGATAATTTCATTTCATATTTGCAGACATTTTGTTTATGTCTCTTAATTGTGACATTACATACTTTGTTTTTATTGATGATTTCAGATCAGTTTTCCATTTTTTCAAGATCACACTGAATTCTGATCTTTGAAAGCACTTCGAACCCTTTCTATCTTGATGCCATCTGTACATATAATAGTGTATCAACATCTAATTCATGAATGAAAATATTAAACAGAATCAGTCACAGAACAAACCCTGGAAGGACCTCACTTGAAATCTTTCCAACAGTGAATCAATAATAAATACTGAGTGTAGGTTTTCATCCAACTATACAGCAATTTTATAAAATTTTTAAAATATGAACTATACTTTCTGAGGTTGCTTGTGAGAGTATGTTATATAGGAGAGTACCCAAAACCTTAGTAAATACTGCAGTCTTTTCTTCCCCCTCATTCATTATCCTGTTAGCATAACAAAAAGGAAACTGAGTTGTTATGACATATATTCTTGACCAGTAGTAGGTGCTTTTTACTGCTTATATATCTTTTAGTTATTGGATAAAACTTCTCCACAGACCTTATGAGTAAACCAGTTATTATTCTTTTTTTTTTTCTTGTCTCATTTTTATTTCCCTTTCCCACCAATTTTAAGCGCTCCTTTCTTTCTTTCAGAATTTCTCAGGCATGACCACAGGTTCAGATTACTTCAACATTTTTAATGTAGCTTTTGTTTCTCTAGTTCCTCAGTTCATCAAGCACTGAAGACTTGGGTTAAAGTATTCCTCAATGTCTTCTTTCCGTATTCTGGCCTACAGTTCTATTTTTGTGCTAAGATTAGTGTTGTTATGTGTTTGGACACAATTAATTTTCTAAAGGCTGGAGGAATTTCTACTTAAACCTCCTTTGTTTAAATCATAATTTCTTCTCTTCCCCATAAGTAATTAACCTATATATTTTACTTTGTTCTATAATACATTCATACAAATTTCTTTTTATCTTTTCCTTCCATTACAAAGAACTCATTCTGTCTCTTAGTCTTTCTAATTTTACCCCTTTTTTGTAGAGGTACATTACATAATGAAGGCTATGCACTAAGGAACAATGAGTTATGAAGAGCCACATATTGTAAATGTAATGAAAGTCAAACTATTTAACTGGACTTTCCATTTGAGTAAGATGATGAAAGATGTGTCTGTGAGAACAAAGAATAGATTCAATGAGAATGGAAAGAAAAAAAATTGCAAAAGAACCCACATTCAAGAAAATCTCTGTCATCTGCAATAGTAAACAGGATTCTGAAATCTTATTACTCCTCTGCTGTGAGCAAGTATCTGTGAAATTTATGAGCAAATATCATCAAGTTCCCTATTCTGTCTTCTCCCTGTAACTGATGAACACACACTACTACCACATTCTTTTAAGGAACAGATGTCTCTGTGATGGACAGAAAGCTTCCAGCCTTAGCAATAATGTGTTGTAGTGGTAACTGTTAAATTTCATAGGCAGACATAATCTTGTTCAGCCCATGCTCCAAATGCAAGTGAAGCCTTGTCAACACAGCACTTATCACTAATCTCTATGTTGGCAAACGGCTGTTAAGGTTGGGTATGTGTGCTTTTGCTCTGTGCTTTGTTAACTCTGCTCATTGTTCTTGGAGATTAAACACACATGGACGTCACACGTATATAAAGACATTGACACATAAAATAGTTAAGATGTGTTTTTTTCTTGCAACTTATAAGAATAGTAAAAAAAGTTTCTACAAATATATTAGCAACAAAAGGAGAGCTAAGGATCTCCACCCTTTAGTAGACGGAGGTGGAAACATCCTCCATCCCAGTGACAAAGGATGAGGAAAAGGCTGAGGTACTTAATGACTTCTTTGCCTCAGTCTTTAGTAGTAAGACCAGTTGTCCTCTGAGTACCCAGCCCCCTGAGCTAGTAGATGGGGGCAGGGGGCAGAATGAAGACCCCACAATCCAATGGGAAATGGAGACCTGCTACAGCACTTAAACATACACAAGTCTATGGGGCCAGATATGTTCTACCCAAGGGTACTGAGGGAGCTGGCAGAAGTGCTTACCAAGCCACTGTCCATCATTTATCAGCAGGCCTGGCTAACCGGGGAAGTCCCAGCTGATGGGAATTTAGCAAATGTGACACCCATCCACAAGAAGGGCTGGAAGGAAGATTCAGGGAACTGTAGGCCTTTCAGCCTGACTTCAATGCCAGGGAAGGTTATAGAGCTTATCATCTTGAGTGCCATTATGCGTCACATGCAGGACAATCAGGTGATCAGGCCCAGTCAGCATGGGTTCATATAAAGGCAGGTCCTGTTTGACTAACCTGGTCTTCTATGACAAGGCAACACAATTGGTGAATGAGGGAAAGGCTGTGGATGTTGTCTACCTGTCATATAGGCTTTGACACAGTTTCCCACATCATTCTCCTGTAGAAACTGGATACTCATGCCTTGGATGGGTGTACTCTATGTTGGTCAAAAACTGGCTGGAATGCCAGGCCCAAAGAGTGGTGGTGAACAGAGTTAAATCCAGTTGGTGGCTGGTCACAAGTGGTGTTCCCCAGGGCTCGGTATTGGGACTGGTTCTGTTTAATATTTTATTTATCTGGACAAGGGCATCAAGTGCACCCTCAGTAAGTTTCCAGATGACACCAAGTTGGGCAGGAATGTTGACCTCCTTGAGGGAATGATTGCCCTACAGTTGGGTCTGGACAGGCTGGATCAATGGGCCAAGGCCAATGGTATGAGGTTTGACAAGGCCAAGTGCCGGGTCCTACACTTGGGTCACAACAACTCCATGCAGCGCTACAGGCTTGGGGAAGAGTGGCTGGAAAGCTGTCCGGCACAAAAAGACCTGGGGGTGTTGATTGGAAGCTGGCTGAATATGAGCCAGCAGTGTGCCCAGGTGGCCAAGAAGGCCAACAGCATCCTGGCTGGTATTAGAAAGAGTGTGGCCATCAGGACTACGGAAGTGATCATCCCCTTGTGCTTGTCACTGGTGAGGCCCCACCTTGAATACTGTGTTCTGTTTTGGGCCCCTGAATATAAGAAAGACATTGAGATTCTGAGGAATGTCCAGAGGAGGGCAATGAAAGTAGTGAAGTGTCTAGAGAACAAGTCTTCATAAGAGGACACTCATACGAGGAGTGGCTGAGGGAACTGGGGTTGTTTAGCCTGCAGAAAAGGAGGCTGAGGGGAGACCTTATTGCTCTCTACAACTACCCGAGAGGAGGTTGTAGAGAGGTGGAGATCAATCTCTTCTCCTAAGTAGCAAGTGGAAATGGTGTCCAGTTGTGCCAGGGGAGGTCTCTATTGAATATTAGGAAAAACTTCTTCACCAAAAGGGTTATTAAACATTGGTACAGGCTGCCCAGGAAAGTGGTGGAATTGCCATCCCTGAAGTTATTTAAAAAACACCTAATGTTGTGCTTAGGGATATGGTTTAGTGCTGGTTTTGGCAGTATTGGGTTGATGGTTGGACCCGGTGATCTTAAAGGCCCGTTTCAACCCAGGTGATTCTATGATTTTCATAGACATTTACAATTACTAAATCCTTCATGCATGCATGAAATTTTAATAAAGATTCTTAAATTTGAAAACAAAATCTCAGATATTACTGAAATCATAGGATCATAGAACACCATGTTGGAAGAGACCTCAGGGATTGTCTGGTCCAATCTTTCTTGGCAAAAATACAGCATAGACAAGATGGCCCAACACCCCGTCCAACTGAATCTTAAAAATGTCCTATGTTTGTGAATCCACCACTTCCTTGGGGAGATTATTTTAATGGCTTATTGTTCTCATTGGGAAAGTTTTCCTCTTGTGTTCAGTCAGACTCTCCCCAGAAGTAACTTGCACCCATTACCTCTGCTCTTTTCCATGTGACTCGTTGTAAAAAGGGAGTTGATCTTCTTTGTAGCCACCCTTTAAATAATAGAATGTGGTGATGTCTCCCTAAGCCTTTTTTTCTCCAGGCTGAACAAACCCAATTCTCTCAGCATTTCCTCATATGGCAGGCTTTCTAATCCTTTCCTCATCTTTGTGGCCCTCCTCTGGACCCTCTCCAGTGAGTCAGCATTAATGTCAGTATTAATGTTTTCTGTAGAGTACCTGCTTTGATTCAAGATGAGACAAACAGGCAGCATAACCTTCACTCAGTAATACTATATTTTGGGGTGGGTTTGCACCTAATTGCACTTATCAATTTAATGTATGTTCTACATATGGGAATTCTTGAAATGCAGTAGAAGTATGTTTGTTCTCACTAGTGAAAAAAGTCTGGCCTGAATATTAATCCTTCTTGTTGGGTAGCTTGCAATTTCTCCTGCAAATAAGTAACTGCCAGGCCAGTTAATCTTAGAACTTAGCAAAACTGAACTCTTTATATTATAATTTGCCTGTGTCTGCTTAGATTGATCTTATGGTTTTAATGAGGGACAAATATAGGAGAAATATTCTTTGTGCATACTGCAATGTATTATTAAATATCCACATGCCATTTTCTGTCCTCTGTGAATCTCAATCTATACAACCTCAGAACATTGTCCTTCTCAAAGAAGGGTCAATGCATCTTAGCAGCTGAACAGTTCTCCCATTTAGGATAGTTTAAGGCTTCAGAGAGCCACATTATTCGGTTTAATACTTTCGATGTTACATGACTTTATAGCTATAGTTCTTCAGTAATGCCCCAGGGAAGAAAAAAGTAAAATATAGCATTTTAAAGCTTTGAGAGTTTATAGCTAAGTGTATTTTTCAATAAGAAAACTAAAAATTATGATTCCTTTCAAAGTTAGCCAGATGTATGAATGCAGGTTTCAAATACAAGATAGACAGAAATAATGTTTTGATTTCACACAACAGCATTAGTCATACAGCAGAAAATACACTTCATATCTTTTCCCTTAATCAGCTTTGCTAGAATATAAATACCTAGACTAGTTTGACTACATTGTGTTCTCTGAGAAAACTGCTTCAATTATCAACAGCTCTTGCCACTGCTTTCCCTTGTGTCACTGTTTACAACCATTGATACTGTCTGCTACCATTATGAGCACAGTCGTTTAATGATGGTGTGCGATTCACAATGTATTTTTCTTCCCAAATACTAAACAAACACGCAGGAGTTAGGCAATTCTAAATGCTCAAAGTTTCTATGGCTTTGCACAGGTTTCAGTTTCAGTGGAAGGTTGAATTCATTGCGAAAAGAAATGAAGAGGAAGGAAGGAACATACAGATCCTTTATGTCAGAAGTTTGCTTAGCATAGCTTGGGAAAAATGTGGGGAAAATTAACTTCTTTTATCCTAATGGGTAACTTTTTTCATTTTAGTCAAAAAAGACCCCAAAACAAAGCAACAAAGAAACAACCCCTTCCTCCCCCCTAAAAAAACTTTAAAAAGAAAAACCTAAGCTTATACAGTGTGGATTGTTAGCAGTCAGGGGGTTTTGTTTGTTTGTTTGTTTGTTTTTTACTATGGCTTTAATCTTCCCTCCAAGTTAATTTACGCTGTTTTTCTAATCCTATAATATAAAGCTGTAACATCTATAAATGTTCAGCCAGTCACAATGTGTGGCCAATTAAAGTTTTTGATGATATTGCCCTGATGTTTTAAGAATAGAAATGCTATTAAATTGTTATTTATTTTTGAATAATTCAAACACTTTGAAACAGGACAAGAAAGGCTTCACTAAACATGAGGTTAGTCTCAACAAACATTAACATTGCATTTATACTGTGCTTTTTACAATGAAGTCGTTCTGTTTCATTAAACCAAAGTCTGGCAAATACTGCATCTAGACTGGAAAAAAGAGAAGCCATGAAATAGAATTTCATATCTCCTATTGTAACGTTGTATCCAATTATTCATTGATGCTTTTAAATAATTTACCTTGAGTGAGTTTTCAGCCTACAGGTTTTCCAATTCGGTTGTCCTAATGAATGTTTGTTAAATTATTTTCTAGCAAGAGAACAAGTCTGGAAAAACAATCAGAAGACACTTTGAACTTTAAAATAGCTCTGAAAACCAAAAATCAGATACTGTAGGACTTTTGCTAATCCAATCATATAATTCAGCAAGAAGATCTATAGTTTTATATTTCATTTCCCAGACTGGGAATATTATTTATTAATGATTATATGTCATTAATAGTTTAAAATATACTGAAACAAAGCTTTCATCAAATTTTTTCAATATACAAAAATACGCATTGAAAAAATATTAGGAAAAAATATCTCTAATGTTCATTTTGATGATTGGAAAGAGAGAGTAAAACAGAAAGTATTGTAAAATATGTGTTGCCTTTTTTGTGACTTTACAAAGCTGCAGAAGTGCAAGTGCTAAATAACTAGATTATTTAGATGATGTGTTAGATGCATTTTATGAGTCAAAAAACTCTTTTTGTGAGTCTTGTATTTTATAATTTCATATTCAAATACTTGTTACAGGAAGCTAAAATAAGTAACAGCAGGTTTTACAGTTATGTAAATTGGTTGAACTTTAGATGGAAGTTTAATGATAGGAAAAATGTACTGCAACTAAACACTGTGGTGGAATTTTCAAAGGCAAAAGGGGCAGTTAGATGTTTAGATTCCACAGGAATGTCAGTCCTATGAATGTGCACGTCCCCCATTTCAGTATAAACTAAATCCTATGAAAATATACGATTGTATGATTATCTATACTAAGCTCTTTTTTTTAATGAGCATACTTCTTCAGGCATTAAACAATTTCTTTAAAGGAAATATGACTAGTGGTACTGTAATAGTATATTAGATAATCCTTGAAGGTGGTAGTAGATTAGCTAAGCCTTCTTATCTTCTTCTTCTCTTTTTAGCTAAACTTTAAAACAAACAGGTCACATGATAGAATACTTTTCAGAATTTTATTGAAATTTAAATTAATGAACAAGAAATGAATTCTCCCACAAAAATGTTCTGATATGTACTCCCCCTTAGTAATTGCTTGAGATTAATTTTGTATGGTCAATGAAGAATCCTTGGAGTTATAGCTGCATTAAGCTGGCCATATTCCAAGCATCAATATATTCTTGAGTGAATGATTACAAAAATATTCAAAATCAGACCTAATAGGGTTTAAAAATATTCAGAGAGCTTTCTTTAATCATGAAATCCTGAAATAGAAAGCAGACAAAACTAATGAAAAAAGGTATCTTTGCTATATGAATATAGAACACAGAGCAAATACTGAACTCCCTATTCCAGTGCAGAAAATTTCTATGGGGAAAGGAAGGAAAAAGTAAATGTTTTTAAGTTAAACTCTTTCATCTCTATTTGCTTTATAAAAGGAAATAGGAATATTTTTAACTGCTACTTTCAGTGAACCATGAATTTTTTAAATTCCTTGACTTGATGCATCTTTCTTGGGATGACCTGTTGTTACACCCCATTAAAAAAGAACATTGTGTTTCCTTGCATAATGCAGCATGCTGACATAACAGGGAACAATATATCATTCTGATGACCCTTCAGGACTGAGAATTTTGAGAAGCTGCGGTGCACTGAAAACTAGGATTTAAACAAACGTTATTTATTTTATTAACCTTTGCAGTGCCATGGTTTTGTGATATTTAATATATATTAAACATGCTATATGAATTTCAGTATTTCTTCTCAGAAAGTTATTCTTTACTTCAGAATATAACTAATGAAACTGTATAATATATAATTCATACTCACTTTAACAGTTTGAAGAGGTGTACTGGAAACACTTTTCAGGATATGTAAAATGTAAATGTTATTCAATAACATTGGTAGCTTCATGTTTGGCACAAATCATTGTTGTTTCCTGTCCATTCTGTGTTAGTCCAGGGTAGTTGTGTAGCCAGACCTATAAGTATGCAACATATTCTTTCTTGTGACACTCAAAGCCAGCTTGCAATATTTCAAGTTTTACTGTTAGATGATGTTCCATAATGTCCAAACAGCCAGGTAGAACCACATGGATTGAAATTAATCTGTGATAATGTGCTAAAAAGATCTTGTATATGAAACATCAATTGGCAAATTTCACTTTTTTGTACTTTGAACTTCTGTACTTTTTATAAAGATGATCAAGTGACTGGAGCAGCTGTCACATGAAGAAAGGCATATACAGTCCAAGAGGTTTCTCCAGTGTACTGATGATAACTTTTTGACTCAGGAGGTGGAAGTGACAACAAAGAGAGGTGCACTACTGGACCTAGTACTGACGAACAAAGAAGGATTGTTGGATATTAAGGTCGGGGGTGGCCTTGGCTGCAGTGACCACAAGAAGATAGAGTTCAGGATTAGGTGTAGTGGGGATAAAAAGACAAGTAGGGTTGCACCCTTGAACTTTAGGAGGGCTAACTTAGATCTTTTCAAGAAACTGCTTGGAGAGATCCCATGGGTTAGGGTTCTAGAGAGTTGGGGGGATCAAGAGAGCTGGTTAATTTTCAGGAATTAGTTCCTCCAAGCTCAGGATCGGTGCATGCCTAAGGGCAAGAAATTGGGAAGAGAAAGCAGGAGATCAGCATGGATGAGCAGGGAGCTCCTGAAAAAACTCAAGCAGAAGAATGCAGTTTACAGTAGGTGGAAGAAGGGACTGGCCACTTAGGAAGATTACAAGAATGCTGTCAGAGTATGCAGCGTTAAAATGAGGAAAGCCAAGGCCTTCTTGGAATTAGATCTGGCAAGGGATGTCAAGGTCAACAGGAAGGGGTTCATCAAGTACATAGGAGGCAAAAGAAAAACTAGAGAGAAGGTGGGCTGTCTGTTGAATGAGATGGATGCCATGGTGACAGATAATGTAGAGAAAGCAGAGTTACTGAATGCCTTTTTTGCTTCAGTCTTCACCGCTCAGGCCAGCCCTCAGGACCCCCAGACTTTACAGGTAACAGGAAAAAGTCTGGGGCAAGGAAGACTCTCCCTTGGTCGGGGAGGATCAAGTTAGAGACCAACTAGGTAAACTGGATATCCGCAAGTCCATGGGTCCTGATGGGATGCACCCACAAGCTCTGAGGGAGCTGGTAGAAGTTATTGCTGGTTTGCTCTCCATTATATTTGAAAGGTCCTGGAGAACAGGAGAGGTGCCTGAGGACTGGAGGAAAGCCAATGTCACTCCAGTCTTCAAAAAGGGCAAGAAGGAGGATCCAGGAAACTACAGGCCAGTCAGCCTCACCTCTGTCCCTGGAAAGATGATGGAACAACTCATTCTGGGTGTCATCTCCAAGCATCTGGAGGAAAAGAAGGTTATCAGAAGTAGCCAACATGGATTCACCAAGGGGAAGTCATGTCTGACTAATCTGATCGCCTTCTATGATGGCATAACTGGATGGATAGATGAGGGGAGGGCAGTGGACGTTGTCTACCTTGACTTTAGCAAGCTTCTGACACCATCTCCCACAGCATCCTCATAGGTAAGCTTAGGAAATGTGGGTTAGATAAATGCACAGTGGGGTGGATTGAAAACTGGCTGGTAGGTAGAGCTCAGAGGATTGTGATCAGTGGGGCAGAGTCTAGCTGGAGATCTGTGGCTAGTGGTGTTCCCCAGGGGTCAGTACTGGGTCCAGTCCTGTTCGATGGATTCATCAATGACCTGGATGAAGGGATGGAGTGTACCATCACCGAGTTTGCTGATGACACAAAACTGGGAGGGGTGGCTGACACGCCATGAGGCTGTGCTGCCATTCAACGTGACCTGGACAGGCTGGAGAGTTGGGCAGAGAGAAACAGCATGAAATTCAANGGGGGCGGGGGGGGGGGGGGGGGGGGTCAGTCTTTTTTCAATGGTGCCCAGTGACAGGACAAAATTACAAAATACAGAATTTTAAGTGTTGTATTTGGAGAATTTTCTTCAATCTTTAGATTGATTGTCTTATTAAACTAAGCAGAAGGGTAAACTATCTGCATATCTGGCAAACAGGACAGATTTGTGTAGGAAGTACTTCTGTTTATGCATGCCATGTTCTTAGATACTTCAGCAATTTGTGAGCTTTGCAAGTGCTGGCACACAGACTCCTCAAGTTTTCTAGCTCTCTGCGTGGGGAAGTACACAGGGACATGACATTAAAACCTCTACTGCAGTGCAAGACCAGCCTTCTCAATATATATAATATTATTTGAAGGGAGACAAAACAACAACAGAAACCCTTCAGTAGACAGCAGAACCAAGTCTGAAGTATCTGTAAATATTTTTAGTGACTTGAAAAGATCTACATTTTTAAATTTACAGGAAATATTAGAAGAATAGCTAATAACAAAGAAGACATTTCACTATTACTGAATGAAACAAGGTTCTAATTAAAAGTTCATGTTCCAATACAGTCAAATATGAAGTTGTATGTCTAGTGTTCACTTAATTTTGCTGCTCTCCAATAAAGATACAAATACAATTAAAAATCTATCCAGAGAAAAGAGTGTTGAAGATCTAATCATTATGTTTCTTAATTCCTTACTATCATTTCTTTTTATCCACAATTGCAACTTCTAATTTTCACATTTCTAGCCTGGAATTTGCTAGCAATATTTTCATCTTGAAAATAATTGACACTTGTTAATGCTGATTGTCAGAAAGTCCTAATGTTTTAGAATATAATAATCTGATGCTGAGTGAAGTCTTTTTGCTTGTTTTGTTTGGGGTTTTTGTTGTGTTGGGTTGTTGGAGTTTTTTTAAGGCTGCTGAATTGTTTTACATCTTGCTTTACACAGCTAAAGAATTCTGCTGCTAACAAATTTTAATGACATAAACTTTAGGTATACGTGACAACATTGCAGGTTAACTTATTTCAGGGTTAGTTTACTAGAAAAAAACACGCTGTAATACTATCAATTTTTTTTATTTATTTTTTAAATCTCTTTGGCTACATTCCAAGGTTTAAAAATTAAGGATATTAAATAAACAAGTTATACAAACGGTAGCACAAAATTTCTGGTACATATAGGAAAAGTATTCTAAGAATTAAACTACAGTATTCTTGTCAGCCTTGTAAAAAGCACAGCATGGTCACTGTGTGCTGAATCAGTGTCTTCAGAATCACCAACTCAACTCCTAATTGAACTTTGCCTTCTGTCACAAATTATGACTGGGGATTCTTGGTTTTTTGGTTGTGTTTTTTTCCTCAAATTTAATTCCCAGGACAATTTTAAGAACAAACAAAAACACTCAAGGAATACATTTTAAACAGATACTCTATTTTCATAGGCATAAAATTTAAAAAATTATATACTTTTTACAATATGAGGTTTAAATGATCATTCATAGGCTTGTATAGCCTTGTTAGTAAAAACATGCAACATATTTAAAAATTATTTTTTCAAAATCATCTGCTAATATACACAAAGAGAAATGCTAGGAAAGAAGATGGACATATAAAAAAGAGATTGTAAGGAAACACTAATCAGTCTTATAAACATCAAAGGTAATAGTAACATTTCTGCAGCTGGAACTGTCTAAGGATATATCATATAAAAGATATAAACTTCAATAACTGGTAATTCTTTTTCACAGGCATTTTTTAAAAGAAAAAACTCGGTAGAAGAACATGAAAGAAGTCCAGGAACCAGTAGTAGCACAATAAAAACAAAAGTATGTGCTATTTAGAGTAAAAGTATGTAATTTAAGTGCTTTTACATGATGTCTTTCTGCTCTAGATTTCAGAGCTTTTTAAAAAGACGGATGTTATCTTACACATAGATGAAGTGACTTCCCAAAGGGACATAATAAATAATTTTCAAAAAATCAAGTTTCCTTATGTTAGATTAAATTTTTTTTTGTAGGGTTATCTAACATAGCAACAGATACAATGCTTTCTCGGGGACATTATCAAGAGACTTGCTGCCTGAGGAAGACAGAGCATGCTTATCCATCTGTATTTTTCCAAGAATGTATAAATGAATGAGGGAAGAATGAGGCTTATTTTAGAGCAATACAGTATCACAATAATCAGTGAACAGTTCATTTGAAATCAAGGAGTGTACCAAGGTATGACAACAAGCTTCATTTGGTCCTGAGATTGGGTTTTTAGGTGGGGTTTTTGCTCATGAAGAATAGATGCAGTATGATTCTAAGTCAGTGTTGAATATGTGGAGCAGGACCACAACACGACACAATCAACTCACTTGCATACAACCCTTGTTTGGTGAAGAATTAGTTTTGAATACTTTTTCAATTTTAAAGTGTGCCTTTCTTTCAGAGTCATGCTATTGCACAGTATTATTCAGCACTCGCACAGAAACTAGATGTGGCTAGTAAAAATAGGTTACATAGTATGTCTTTTAAATAGACACCTGTCAGCGTAGAATGGTGCATAAGAACTAAATGATATATCTCTGCGTAAGAAGTAGAATGGGTAAAACCTCACAGTCAGATTAAAGGATTATTTACTCTTTTAATCTCTCTCTGACAGTGGACAGAACAGAATCTTTAGGGAAAATCTATAAGAAATTGATCAGGTACAGACAGTTCGTTCCAACCTTACAACTTTCTCAAATGATAGAGGTCCACAAAAGAAGACATCAATAAGAGTGTGAAAAAATGATGGAGGAGATTCAGAGATAAGTAAAATTAAAGCCATATTAGGTTTTGGCAAACAAATATATTGAACAAGGATTGGCTAAAACAGATATCAAAGAAACAGACTTGGTCTGTCTTGAAAACAGTGGAATTTCTGTAATTTTAGTAAATTATGTAAGTTATTTAGTAAGTTACATGAAAGTATCTCAGAAAGGAATTACTCTCACTATATTTACTTTCACTGTTATTTATTACTCTCAATATATTTTATTATAAAGGAATGAACCAATGTAAAAAATCCTTTAATATAAATCCACATTTAGAGATATTTTGAATTAGTGCCGGAAAGACAAATTCAGTCTCGCCTTACAAAATCTTTTTAAAAGGGAAATGTAAACAAATACCTGTCATATGGCAGTGCATAAGAAATTTAAAAATAAAATCTTGCATCAGCCTAAAAAAACTCTCAGATCAGAAATGTTTGCATTGAGGAATATTAGAGATTCAATTAAATACTTAATTTAGGAACTAGAATTAGTAATGCCGGTTAACCTATAGACTTTAATGTATTTATTTTAGCACTAGAAAATACAAAATTGAAGCTTTAATCATCAACCCAAATTCAAGTGCTTATTTTTTTAAAAAAAAAATGATTACCAGTATTAATTGCATGTATTTAGGAAGGTTTCTGGGAAAAAAAAAAATCTTACAGCTTAAAAGTGTTCCAATGACCTGATATTAAGTGATAGAATAATTTATTGCATTACAACCTTGCTTTCATTAAGTTGTATGATTCTGGTGTAAAAACCCCACAATTTGATGCCAAGTGAAAAGGCAAACTTAAATAATATTACACTGACATTTTTCTCACTGTGGCTAGTAAATTCTTTATTCAGTTAGTGCCACTGAGAGTGCTGGAACAAGGAGTAGGAGAAATTTGTCACCCACAAAAAAAAGGACTACAAAATCCAGATCACAAATTTTAAAAGTCACAACATGAATTTAATGCATCTGGATTTAGAATTTTGGAGCTCCAGAGTAACAGCTGATTCGGAATTTTTGTGTGAAGTATCTATTTTTGTTACAGGAATGCTAAAAGTTGTCATGACAGATTAAATATATATCTATATAATTATTTAAATAAAATTTGTACAGCAATCTCCTAAAATACATGAAAATTCTGTATGGATTAATCAACTGACTCTAGTCTCAGAAGTAGAGCTACCTGATTCCAAAGTTCATTAAGTAATAAAAGAGAGCAGCACTATGGGCTGAATCACATGCATCTTCAGAATCACTATTATTCCATTTTCCACCACCTGTTTTGACTTCCTGACTGTATTGGATCTGGCTGGGGTGGAGTTAACTTTTCCCACAGCAGCCCTCATAGTGCTGTGCTTTGTAGCCAGAAAGGTGTTGATAACACACCAGTGTTTTGGCTGCAGCTGAGCAATGCTCAAACAGCATCAAGGCTGTCTCTCCAACCCTGCTCCCCTCCAACACCTAGTATGCTGGGAATGGGCAAGAGGTTTGGAGGGGAAATAGCCAGACCAGCTAACGAAGCTGACCATGTGACATCATGCTCAGCAACAAAAGCTAAGATAAAGGAGGATGCAGGGAGGCATTTGCTATTAAGGAGTTATTAAACAACAACTATGTCTACTGAGGTACTACTTCCCAGGAAGCGGCTGGACATTGCCTTCTGATGCAAAGCAGAGAACAAATATTTTTTTTTCTTTTGCTTCCATGTCCAATCTTTGTTTTATCTTTATTAAATTGTCTTATCTCCACCCATCGGGGTTTTTTTATCTTATTTTCTTCCTCTCTCTCTTACTGAGGAGGGGAGTGATAGAGAATTTTGGTGGGCACCAGGTGGCCAGCCAAGGTCAACCCACTACACTGACTCAGACCAATCCTCATTCAAATGTATTCTATCTATGTTATCCGATCACATTTGCTTACAGATTATAACACACTGTTGTACTTTCTTATGTCTTTTACTTCTGGACGCAACGTTGTGGTGGGTTGACCCTAACGTTAGCTTTATTTTTTATTATAGTTTGACATATAATGTTTGTTAAGCTTATAACTAGTCTTCCTTTTACTATCAAAATTATTTAGTCAGCAAACTGACTAAAGTTCACTTCTATTTTTATTCATTTTTTGTCCATACTGAAAAGCCTCTGCTAAATCTGATTAAATAAAACCCAAAACAAGTAAGTAGAAAAAACGTTTAATCTACGATACTAGAGAACAGCCTCCATGTAGTTTGAATTCTACCAGCTTCTTAGTTCATTATTACTTCGTGTTCACTGCATGCTTTATTTTATGTGTGCTGTCACTTTATTTCTCCTAGTTGTTTTGTATTGGTAAGATTAAAGTTATAGAGTCGGCTCTGTAAAGATGTGTGGAAGTTGAAGGATATGTGAATCCCTGGAATGTAAGGATCTTTGGTTTGTCAGAGTATTTGGTGAGTAGTTTACTCAATAGTAAAGAGAAACAAAAGACAGGAAAAATAATAAGTAAATACAAAAGCTCTAACAGGAGGTATAGTCTTACTTGAGATTAGGTAAATATGAATATCATTCCTGAAATTGAATCAGACGTCACATGAATCAGATGTCTCATGAATTGAGCCGGCAGTGCGCGCTGGCAGCCCAGAAAGCCAACCGTATCCTGGGTTGCATCAAAAGGAGCGTGGCCAGCAGGGCACGGGAGGTGATTCTCCCCCTCTACTCTGCGCTTGTGAGACCCCACCTGGAGGACTGTGTCCAGCTCTGGAGTCCTCAACATAGAAAGGACATCGAACTGCTGGAACAGGTCCAGCGAAGGGCCACTAAGATGATTAGAGGGATGGAGCACCTCTCCTATGAGGACAGGCTGAGAGAGCTGAGGCTGTTCAGCCTGGAGAAGAGAAGGCTCTGGGGAGACCTGATAGCAGCCTTTCAGTATCTGAAGGGAGCCTACAGGAGAGCTGGAAAGGGACTCTTTGTCAGGAAGTCTAGTGATAGGACAAGGGGTAATGGTTTTAAATTGGAAGAGGGGAGATTTAGATTAGATATTAGGAAGAAGTTCTTTACTGTGAGGGTGGTGAGGCACTGGAACAGGTTGCCCAGGGAAGTTGTGGAGGCCCCATCCCTGGAAGTGTTTAAGGCCAGGCTGGATGGGGCTTTGAGCAACCTGCTGTAGTCAGAGGTGTCCCTGCCCATGGCAGGGGGGTTGGAACTTGATGATCTTTAAGGTCCCTTCCAACTCTAACCATTCTATGATTCGATGAATAGGAACAATGGAATGTGTAACATTTTTAAGGAAAGCTGTAAATTTTAACTGAGAAACGTCTTAAAAGTGTGTCTAACATACCTTATATAGCACTGCATGAAGTACAGAGGCATTTCAACTACAAAATAATATTTAAAAGATTTCTTCTAGTTTTGCACTTAAAAGTTAATTCTTAAGTAGTAAAATTTCAAGATATAAATTATTTGTAAAGTAGTACGTGATTTTAGCTGTAGAGACAAAAGTGTTTTTACATGCTTATACCATGAAGTTTCCAGTTAGAAAGGGATATATCTACGCTCTTATTTCTCAGAAGTGAGAGCCTGATTGGTGTTATCTTGTCCCTAGTAGCCTGGGACAAATTTAAAACATGCTCAGCATATCCCACTCCAAGTTCCTTTTTCCCCCAAAAGGAATTCACATTATCGTGTACCTCATGTCCCAAATAAAATACTGAGATGTCATATGGCAGAAAGTATTTTGGCGCTGCAGACAAAGTATTTTCAAAGTCCTTTGTGACTGGTTAAGTAGGCAGTAGCTCTTTTTAAGCTAATCAAAGAAGAAGGGACAAAGAAAGCATTTGTTTCCCAAAGGCAAGTGCCTACTTGTAGCTCCAAATAGGGCCCATGAGGTTATAGCTTCAAGTACAAAGCACTCTTTGGGATTTAGTTGCCTAACTATTCCACAGAAAATGAAAGGTTGGTTCAGTTCATTTCCTTAAATACCCACACATCAAAAACCACACAAACCAAAAACCTTCATGAGAGGGCTTGAGCTAAGAATTACCGTGCCTGTGTAGGAATGGGTAAATCTGGTTCCGATGTCTCACCAGCCTACAGCTCACCCCATCTGTGACAGTGTCATGGCTGCCCACACTTGTGGACATGTCCTCTGGACTTCTCTTTAAACTTTTTAAACTGAGCTGCCAAGAGTGAAGACCCTGTGAGGATTCCTTGTCACAACAGGCCATGGGTGTGCAAGGTGAATATTTCCAGTACCATACTCATGGAAATTTTTAGAGCCATTTTGGAGTATTGGTACTTTTAATAAGCAAGAAGTTTTTTACTTACTTATTTCTAATGAAACTATCAAACATATATTGTTAGATTGTCTTTTTAGAGACAACTTTGGATTTTCTTGTGTAGTTTTAATAGGATACTATCTGTAAAGGGGCATAAAAACAAACATTATCTGTAGCTGCTGAATTATAGCAAAAAGAAAAGGTTCCTAAACCATTATTTTATGAACCTACTTTTAAGAATGACTGTCTCTCTTTGGTGATAGAGAACAATAGTACAGAGACATTCATTCAGTGCAAATTATCTTTAACACTGATCATTATTCCTTAAAAATGACAAAGTTAAGCATACATTTGAAGGAATTCAATATGATTTGATCATCTGGCTGAGGAATGTGTTCTCTGAAGCAGAATGGTCTGTGAAATACGGAAAAAAACCTGGAATTTCCATTTTTTTCATTAATTAATAACTAAGTAATATTTTAAACTGTGAAGAAGAAAAGCATATCTTCTGTATTTTATTTACATTTGCACCCACTCAAATTATGCCGTTATGAAAATAAGTATTCATATATCTAATATTAAAGCAGTAAGCAACTGAAGGCTGGGACCTTCTCTTTCTGTTTACCTATGAAGTGTGGTTCCCACTTATGACACTTCATAAATAAATTATGATTTTTATGTTAAATATTGATATTTTTGATTTCTTGTTCAAAACTGTGAGCAGTACATATGACAGGAGGTTTTCAATGTCCTTAAGAGACTGCACTGCTGGGTTGCATTACCCTTGTCATTCACCTGTCTGATTATTCCGGAGAATGTACATAAGCAGTCCAAATATTTTGTTCTGGGTTTTTAATCAGTAGACTTTTAAAATATTTCAACCTAAAATTTACAAGTCTTAGTTTCATAGTTGACATGTTTGATATAGTACATCACCCCAGATTGCAATGGTGTGATATAGTATGCAAAGTAATAAGGTAAGAGATAGTTGATACAGTATTTCTTCCCATCCCATACAATGGTATAATCTTGAGTCATATCTAAGGTTGTACTTGCAAATTTTATTAAATGTTTTTGAAGTTCCTTATGAGTGAATTTCAACACAAAATGTCGAGTACATATACTTTTAAATTGTGCAGAAAACATGTAAGATCTGATTTCTGAATATAACGTTTCAAAGCTGATTAAACAAAAATAATCACATTTAATGTAACATATTTGTATAATACACTTTTCAGTCTAAGTACTTCACAACTGTGTACATTTAACAGTGATGAAATTTATTTTTAAGAGCAAAATGGTTAATAAAAGAATAGGCAATGAGAAGATTCATAGCATGCCTTCTAATCCAATGAAAGGTAACTTGAGATCTTTACAGGTAAGACAAATTTTAATATGTGTCATAGAAATGACATTTATTTCCTTTTTCTGATATCACTAGGAAAATAAATTATAATTATAATATTTATGTTAAATATAGAGTACATAATAAAACACAGGAAAAGTTTCACTTCTATTAAAAGAAAGGAAAAATCCTTAGCAAATCCTAAAAAAAAAAGAGTTTAATTTTTTGTTTGGTTTTAGTGACTGTCATTAGTTAGACTGGAGAGGCATCTGCCTTATTTTAAAATACTACTACAAATCTGCAGTTACTGAGTCCTTTGGTTTGTTGCTCTGTATTTGTCAAGTCTTACGTATTTTTCTGTAGATTTGAATTTTAGGTTTAGAAGCATTTAGGAATGACATGTGTCCTCTCAAGATACGTGCTGACTTAGGCCAAGATTCCACCTTGATACACAGCCACATGCATTGCGGAAGTTTCCAGATGCACTGAATTTACTGCACATGTATGTTATCCTATGTGCTGTGAGACCAAGATATGACACTTGCTGTATAAAATTCTCCAAGCAGAGAGTCCTACTGAAGTGACTTCAGTGGGTGATTACTCAGGACCCTTTTAAAGTGTAAGACAAATGTAAAGCGTATATCTTTCATAAATTGTGTTAGACAGTGTGAAAATATTTTATCTGAATTAATTTAACTTTATGCAAAAAATACATTTAAAAGTGAGCCATGAATACCGATTACCTGCGTACTGATTTTAACTGAAGTTGAAAAAACGTTGAAGGAGTATCCTCCTGGGAGTACTATAGTAGAACACACATGTCACAGTCAGTCAAATATTTATCTACAAATAGAAGTTCTCAGGAATAAAATTGGTAAGTGATAGTTTTCAATGTTTCATCCTGTTTCAACACAGATTCTCCTTTCCCCTTTAGTTCCATAGGTTTTCCCAAGGGCTCAGTATTGGGGCTGTTTCTGTTTAATATCTTTATCAATGACCTGGACAAGGGCATTGAGTGCACCCTCAGTAAGTTTCCAGATGACACCAAGTTGGGCAGGAATATTGAGGTGCTTAAGGGTAGGATGGCTCTCCAGAGAGATCTGGACAGGCTGGATCAATGGGCCAAGGCCAATGATATGAGGTGTGACAAGGCCAAGTGCCGGGTCCTACGCTTGGGTCACAACAACTCCATGCAGCGCTACAGGCTTGGAAAGCTGCCCGGCACAAAAAGACCTGGGGGTGTTGATTGATGGCTGGCTGAATATGAGCCAGCAGTGTGCCCAGGTGGCCAAGAAGGCCAACAGCATCCTGGCTTGTATTAGAAAGAGTGTGGCCATCAGGACTACGGAAGTGATCATCCCCTTGTGCTTGTCACTGGTGAGGCCCCACCTTGAATACTGTGTTCAGTTTTGGGCCCCTCACTACAAGAATGACATGGAGGTGCTGGAGTGCACCTCAAGAAGGGCAATGAAGTTTGTGAGACATTTAGTGAACAAGTCTTATGAGGAACAGCTGAGGGAACTGGGGTTGTTTAGCCTGGAGAAGAGGAGAATGAGGGGAGATCTTATTGCTCTCTACAGCTACCCGAGAGGAGGTTGTAGAGAGGTGGAGATCAATCTCTTCTCCAAAGTAACAAGTGGCAGAACAAGAGGAAACGGCCTCAAGTTGCTCCAGGGAAGGTTTAGATTGGATATTAGGAAAATTTTCTTCACTATCAAGCATAGGAACAGGCTGCCCAGGGAAGTGGTTAAGTCACCATCCCTGGAGGTATTTAAAAGATGGGTAGGGACATGGGTGCTTAGGGACATGGTTTAGTGGTGGTTTTGGTAGTGCTAGGTAACAGTTGGACTTGATGACCTTAAAGGTCTTTTTCAATCTCAATGATTCTATGATTTTATGATTCTAGTTTTCCATAAATAGATTTTAATAAAAAACATTCCTTTTTAAATGTTTTAAGAAATGGGTTTCCTTTTATCTTGCAGTTTTCTTTAGTTAAAGCACAATTGCAATGTTTAGATGGCACAAAGAAGTAGTACCTAGCTGAAAAATGAGCAGCTAAATTGGAGATAACAAATTGACCTCCAGAACAGGACAAAAACCTGAATGGATAAACTTTATAAATTGGCCATTGTTCAAAGATGGATCCACCACAGGTTATGTACTGTAATCACTTTCTCTTTATACTATTAGTTTTTGTATTGCCATCTTTTCAAGATAATAGAAATTGTAAATTCTTTCATTTTAGCAGTATCATGATATTTTATTGTTGTACTTATTTTTCCATGAGTAGTGAGACTAATCAGCCAAATCATGTATTTGTGGATCAATTGTGTATTTTTATGATTCAAGCTACTACTTATGCTGGTATGCAATCATTATTTATTTTTTAAATTGTGTCTATTTCTTATGTCGCTAATATATAATTATAATAAATGATAAATGTAAAAAAATGGTGTCATTTATCATTTATTAGACCTAGTAAGTCAATAATCTTAGGTGATGTAAAGCAGAAAAACTTGTAGAAGAGTAGGAAAATAACAGTTTTACTAGATTAAAAAGCTAGATTTTTAAAGGATTTAGATGCATTGCGATATTTTGCACAGGGTGTATGTGCTTTAATTACACTGTTTTGTGGAAAACAGCAACTGTTTCTGAATTTCAGTTTCTCATTCCAGCTTTTAAGTATCATTGAGGTCTTCAGCACCTACTCACCTGCAGTTCTGAAATAATCTGGAGTCAGTCTTGCTGCCAAGACTGTTCATGCATTTTATATAAAAAGTCACTGAACAAAACCAGAAATGACCCCAGGACTCTCCAAACTGATGAATACTTAACTATTTTAAATAAAAACTGAAACAGCTTCAGGGCGATGGATTTGCTTTTACTTACAGAAAAGAAAATTAATAAGGAAAAAATAGAGAAAATACTAATATTAATGGAATTTGGAGTAAGACACTGACAGCTCAAAAACTATGGCCAATCAAGCTAACAGACAGACTACTGGGAGAAGAACAAGTCATTAAAAGCATGTATTAAATTGTGAGTACATGGTGCAACAAAATGGATGAAGTTGCAGTAATCAGTCATTGTCGGCCTAACATGAACGTCAGTTAGCAAAACATGCCTGAAAGACAATATTAAAGTATATGTTTGTATTGGATTTGCATTGCAAGATTTGGGAAGGGGGGGGACACACTACCAGGGGGGCTTCTGTGAGATGTTAGAAGCTTCCCTTATGTCCGACGGTCAGTGCCAGCTGGCTCCCAGACAGACCCACTGCTGGCCAAGGCCAAGCCCATCAGCAATGGTGGTAGTGCCTCTGGGATAACATATAACAAGAAGGGAAAAAAAAACCCACTGTGGGGCAGCAACCAGAATAGAGGAGTCAGAGAAACAACTATGTAGAAACCAAGGTCAGTAAAGAACAAGGGGAAGGAGGTGCTCCAGGTATTGGAGCGAAGATTCCCCTGCAGACCATGGTGAAGACCATGATGAGGCAGGCTGTGAGCTTGCAGACCATGGAGGTTAACGGCAGAGCAGGGGATCTGCAGCCTGTGGAGGACCCCACGCCAGAGCAGGTAGATGCCCGAAGGAGGCTGTGACCCTGTGTAAAGAGGAGCCTACACAGGAGTAGGTTTGGTGGCAGGACTTGTGACTCCACGGGGGAGCCATGCAGGAGCAGTCTGTTCTGAGGGACTACACCCCATGGGAAGGACCCACACTGGAGCAGTTCTTGAAGAACTGCAGCCCATGGGAAGGACTCATGTTGGAGAAGTTTGTGGAGGACTGTCTCCTGTGGGAGGGATCCCACGCTGGAGCAGGGGAAGAGTGTGAGGGTTCCTCCCCCTGAGGAGTGAAGGAGCGGCTGAGACCACATGTGATGAACTGGCTGCAACCCCCATTCCCCATCCCCCTGCACCGCTGGGGGGAAGAGGTAGAGAATATTGGGACAGAAGTTTAGCCTGGGAAGAACAGAGGAGTGGGTAAATGTGTTTTAAGATTTAGTTTTTATTTCTCATTATCCTCCTCTGATTTGATTGGAAATAAATTAAAGTAATTTTACCCAAGCTGAGTCAGTTTTACCTATGATGGTAATTGGTGAGTGATCTCTCTGTCCTTATCTTGACTCATAGGCCTTTCATTATATTTTCTCTCCCCGTCGAGCTGTGGAGGGGCGTTATAGAATAGCTTTGGTGAGCACCTGACATCCAACCAGGGTATTTCATCCTTTAAAATGATAGAATGAGGAATAGACAAAAAATCTCAAAGAAATAAAGCATTTCTTAAAATTTGTATAACTTTTTTTTTCCTCAAGATATCTATGCTTATATTCATGAAATTTAATACTTTGCAGCACATGACCTATTCAGAGACTCTCATTTCATATTTTGCATAGTTTGTATCCTGCAGCACAATATAAGTCATGGTAAAGGTATAGATGTGAGGTGATATTCATTGAACTTTTAAATAATTTCTTTGTTCTTTTATTTCTTTCTTTGTAGCTTGCATTAAAAACTCACTATATCTCTGTAAACTGAGTATGCAATTCATGCACTACATTAAAACCACTTCCTGTAGATTTTTGACAAAGACATTAAAAGTTGAAAGTTGCTTGATCTACTTAGGCCCAAATAAATGTCTCTTCTACTTAACTGAATAACAGTGCTAATTCTGCAGGGAGAAAGTCTTACTTCAGACATGAAGCACTCAGAATGTCTTGGATTTCTAATTAGCACACTTACACAATTTTGTCTTTAGTATGCAGTGATTGCAGCTGGTATATTTACCAGCCCTAATATACTTCTGAGATAAAAAAAAAATTAAAAAAAAGCGAGTAGTGGGGAAGGATATTTGTGGCAGAGGTTTTGTGGAGACAGAGAGGAGATCTGAGAATGGATATTATGCTTTGTTTGTGTGTCCCCGAAACGACTGTGTTAAAAGTACTTAGGCTGAGGAAACTTCATGATGACTACCAAACTCTACTGTCTCAGATAATTTACAGTTTTGTTCATCTTCCCTAGCTGCTCCTGTTTCAGAAGATCCAAACTCTTGTCAAACCACCATAAAGTGCAGTCCCCAATAATGTTTTCTATGTTGAGTTTTTAAATATCAAGTTTGCAATACAACTTGAATCTCTGCTTCTGACTTGATTATGTGCAATTCATTCCTATGAACTCACAGGTAATTGCATGTGCTCAGTGCTCAGGGTCCACCAACATTCATGTATTATACCTGTACATATGTTAAAGCTGTGCTACATCTCTTTCTGGAGTCATCCTTGGTGCAAACTCAAGAGAGGGAAAAAGATGAATATGTGGATTCATCTTTTAATTGGATTTATCAATCCAATGTGTGGATTCAGTCCTCAGACTGGGGACTGAAATGAGCATACACTGAGACAAGTCTAAATGCACTGTGTCTGATCTACCTATAAAATCAGAACTCTCAGATAAATGAACAAATGTAAGAAATTCCACCAGGATATACCTCTAAGTAGAAAACCCAAACATATGGCCCTCCTAGCTTCTGGATATGTAAATTTATTGCAATATGACAACATACACAGTATTCCATTCCAGATAATTATGAAACAGATCATTAGCTGTTCTAAACTGTCATATCTCTTGGGATCCAAGATGATATGTGAAATCTTGATAACATAGCTATGGATGTAGGGAAAAAAATCAACCCATAGAAGTAAATAATACTACTGTGTCAGGAAAATACAACAGCAGGAAAATATTGTGCTGTACAAAGTCAAAATAGCGTATTTTGTATGCTTCTCTATAGATCAGATGAAAAGGTTAACACAGACATTCAGGTACTGAAAATATTTTTTCAGATTGCGTATGTCTACATTTGTACAAAGGCCATGCCTATTTTTTTCTATTCCTATCCTGTAGTTAATGAAGTTCAATAACTACAATAAAATCATCATAGGACTTCTGTCCTTCTTTCTCTAAGCATACTAGAATATTACTGGAACATGTTGATTTATTGTGAGAAAACATCAAGGAATGATGACTAATGGTCTCACTAACCTATTATGGAATGATAAAAAAGCTTCATTTAGGAAGGCTGCTCAACCACTATGAAGTATGTTGAAGGTGAATTCACACCACATGGACAGTTGAAAAATAAAATTTGGAAGAAATGCTTTGGTTAGAAAGATGAGAATTGCTTATCCAGACCAGTATCAACATGCAAGAAGGGTGAGTCAGTGCCACAGCATGATTTTCCATTAGGTGTTTCTACCTGAGGTCTTTTTTCAGGGGGCAAGACCTAAGAAAAATGGATGTAGATAGAGAATTTTGGCACGATTTCTGAATTCCAGCGCCAGGCAAACGAGCAAGTATAAATTAATGATGAACCAGTAGTACTTTTTTTTTGTCGGTTTTTTTTTGTTTGTTTTTGTTTTTTTAATGGGGGCTGTTTTGTTATTTTTTTTCCCCCAAAGCAGCATATGATTCCTGGATTTAAGAGCTACATGTGTCACAGACAGCTTTTTGTCATCCTAGAACAGAAAGAAGCCAGGAAGATTATTTAACGCCAGTACCCTGTGATACAACTGCAATTAGTACTCCTGGAGTGTTAATAAAGCTGTTCAATTCTGTTCTCCTGTTGTACATACCTGGGCTGTAGCTAACCATTGAAGAAACAATTAAATTAGGGCATTATCTCCTGTGTCTTACTGTCCTATTAACAGCAAATTTTTCATGGCTAAAAACTCCTGTTGGAGAAACAAACAACTCTACACAGAATTCAAGCATAAAGCTCGTCGGGGTTTTCTTGTTTTCTGGGGATTTTTTTTTATTTTGGCTATTATTATTAGAATCATAAGTACATTTCAAAACATTTTAGAATTGGGTAATTAAAAGTTCCAGATTATACCTGAAATCTCTTATTGTCAAGCAGATATTTTTTCACAGAGCGAATTATTCTGTGCTTTGCTTGCGTTTCTGGCATTCATAAACAAAAGTCAGACTCGGTATTCTTCAGAGAAGGCTCAAGAAAAAATAGAAAAGTATGTCTTAGAACTAAAGAAGGCTGGACACACTGCAGACTCTGCCCTACAAATCACTCAGCCACTCATCACATGGCACTTTGCTGAGTGTACTGCCTGCTTGTGGGGATGAACGCACCAATCCTGCCAACGACCTGGAGATTTCATTTTCACTCACTACTGGGAGACTTCCAGTGCAAATAATATTTTTTTCTTGACCTATCATCAGGATAGTAAGTAAACAAGATAGCTAGATATAGTGAACATTGTCGTGCTTTACTTATTCTTCTATTCTTAAACAGAAAAAAATCTGCTGATATTCAGAGAAGAAATAAGACAATGGCAACTAGTCTTAAAGGAATGCTAGGAATATTTGTTATGTAATTGATAGTCACAAAACTGGAAATATGTGGGGAAAAAGAAGGAACAACATAAATTGCTGTGGAAAAGACAATTATATTGATTTAGGCACTAGTATGAATGAACTACACAAGACTACAGGCTGAAGTCTGCTAACTGGCAGAGCCGAGACAGCTTGGAATGTGAGGAAGAAGTATTCTAAACTTCATCTAATAGAGTAGCCAGTAGGGAAAAATCCCTTGTACCTTCTGTGAAAACCTTACAATACCAATAATTTCTGGTGGAAGCTTATTAAAACAAATTCATTATTTTAACATGAGTATCAAAACAGAAGAAAGTCATAACTGGTAAATAATGGTTAGTTTTGTACCTCTACTCTTATGAAAAACACTGGGCCAAATTCATTAGAAGTTGTCTTTTCCTATGAGGTAGAGAAGTTAGATCTTATGCTTAGGGGAAAGGAAAAAGAAAAGAAAGATACTGCACTAAGTGAGAAGGGACATCAGAACAAAAATCCAATTCTTGGGTACTTTTTATTCTACTTAAAAACAAGTCTGACTCTCAAAACAGATAGTGGATGATGTTCTGAAGGGATGAGTACATGGACTATAATATTATGATACATGGACTATAATATTATTATTCTTTAATTTAGACTCGCAATGTTAGTATTTCTTCATTAATTCTTTGGAACCTGTAAACTTTACCAGTTTTGAACTTTGAAAAAATTTTGTTTCCAAGATTTTTTTAAAGGTGTGAGTATAATGACTGTTATGCTTGTAGCACAGGCAAAATGTTATTAAGAATATGACAAAAGTATTACTTTTATTATGCTGTCTATGCAACATAGACATGGTTTATTTGCTTAGCTCATTTTGTCAATACATTTTGATAAATAAAGTAAATAAGAAATAAGTATTTATTTTAATTCAGGGTTTTTTTTTCTTTTGGTGCTATAAGTATATGAGAAATATTTGTATTTCCGTGGTTATATTCTGTCGGCTGTTAAATAAGGTCCCTTCAAACTCTAACCATTCTAGGATTCTATGATGCTATGAAATAAATGGGATTTTGACAATGACTTAAATGAACCTAAAATAACATATTTTCTCTGTTATGTAGTTTAAAACAAAAACAGGTTTAAAACAAAGGAAATAAAAAACCAGAATCAGATATAAGGAGAATACTGTTCAAAAAAAAATTGTGGTAGAGAAAAGTTTTATATAGTACTTTGTCTTAAATATTTTGGGTTTTGATCCAGGTTTACTGTTCGTAATTGACTAGTTTTCATGTGAAAAAGAACTTCAGGGTAAATGTATTGTTGTTGAGTAACAGGTTGTATATATATTCTATATTGTGCTGACTGAAGATAAACAATATTTGTGACAATTACTGCTATTGGTGTGGGTAAATCACATTGGTTTCCTTATGAGCCATACTCATTTACATTTCACTTCTGACACTCTTATCAGCTAAAGGTAATAAACATTTCATTTACAGCTTGAAAATATATTGGTTTAAATAAATAATGAATTTTTATTATAAATAATTGCATGGGAAAAGATTTATTTTATTTATTTAAAGTATGTCTCCTTGGTTTAATTTTATTGTCATGTATTGGTTTGCTGGGGAATTAACTTTTCTTAATTTAAAAATAGGAGTGATAAAATAATTACCAGTTTTTCTGTCATCAACCATGTTTCAGCATTACATTATGCTGTACGACCAAAACACTGATTTGTGTATGAAAGATACAGAATTGACAAGGTAAGTATATTCAGTACATGTTGTGCAGTATGTAAATGACAATGATTTTTTGCTCCTCGATAGTTAGTAACACAAAAGCCTATTCTATCATATATAAATGGGGCACAGTAATATAATTTCAGAATCATGAATCAGTAGAAACATGTAAATTTAAAGTAATTAGTGTAAATTGGAATCAGGCCCTATGTATTTCTCCTGGTAAGAGAACAGAACTCATTCTGACAGGTCTTTCACAACAGTTATAGGAACAACTGAGTCCTGAATTACCCAAATCAGCAGAATTGGAAAAAAACAAGGTTTCAGATGCTATTATATGAATTACATGTGCTGGGAGTTGTTTTGTCTGTCATTCACTATAATCTGCAAAATCCCATTACATACAGCCTGCTGTTGTTGATTTCTTTCCTATACAGAAGATGTGGATTATCAGTTTAATAACAAGATCATACACACAGTATAGATACTCACCATCCCATTTTTACCACTCAACAGGGAAAGCAACCAAGCTTTTAACAGAGGATAAAAGATCAATTTTGTGAGAATGTAATTAAAAATAATCTTTTGTTCTTCTGTAATCATTCTAGAAATGACTATAACTCTGGAAATGATAATCCAGGAGAAAATAACCCATGTGAATGGTAGGATGATTCTGCAAAACATAATAGCATTGCAAATGCCACCATTTCAAAGTTAGTCAGCAGACGTTTTATCTACTAGTTATTTTGCTCTTCTGGATTTTGCTTTCTTATAACTACTTTTTTCCTTATAATGTTCTTGTCCAGACTTCTTGTAAGCATATAAGAAACTAATGCAAATTCATTACATTACAGTCTGTGTTAGGTAGCAAAATGAATAATAATGAACTAGCTGTGAGTTAAAAACAAGTTGTGGGACAAGTCCTGTTCCTGATGGAATCATGTGCTGCTTACTACACTGACATTATCTTGCTTCTTTGTTTGTTTGTTCTTAATTAAAAGGTTAATGTTTTGTGGGATATGTAATGAAGAAGGGACTTTAAGAACTGGTTAGAAAAACAGGTTAATGTAAGGCATATAGCTACCTATTTTTATGAAATGTCACTAGAAGATGTGAAACTAGAAG
Organism: Chionis minor; assembly: GCA_013398295.1. Classification (NCBI taxonomy): domain Eukaryota; kingdom Metazoa; phylum Chordata; class Aves; order Charadriiformes; family Chionidae; genus Chionis; species Chionis minor. The sequence continues at coordinate 166,594 of VZSF01008384.1, forward strand.
TTTTTTGACTTGTTCAAGAGGTGTGTGACAGTGGAATAGCTCAGAGCTGGACTTACAGTTGAAAGAACTGGGGATTTTGCAGACAGTAACACAGACCTGGCAAAGTTTGAAGTAAGATAATTTCTTATTCATACCTCTGCTGTAAAAGAACATAACTTTGTGGGGTTTTTTTCTGCAATCTTCACTTTGTATTAGACTGCTGACAGTATGAAAATTGGTCACTAGTAGTCTAATATAATGGCCTATTTTAGCTTGGCTGAACAGTAAACTCTCTTATATATGTCCCAGACTTTCCAGCATTGATCTTCACAAAGAAGTGAACCAACAAAAAAATCCATATGAACATGAACAATGTCCACTCAGATTTTGTCTTAGTAAAGATGATACTAAAAGCATGATCTCATTATTGAATATTTAGTATGTACTGAGACTGGTAAAATATAGAAGTTCTTAAATAGTGTTGATTACACAACAATCCTAATTATCTTATTTATCCAACAACCTGTTTTCTTGGCACACAAGGTAAACATCACCAGAAAAATAAAAAAAAAAAAAAAAAAGCTTCCTAATCCTACCAAACATCACTACTTTTAATATTACATCTGCAGAAAAACTTAGTTCAGTATTCAAGTGAAATAATCTGAACAGGAAAACTCTTTTATTTGTCTGCCTAGCTGAACCCCATTTCCTATAAATTTAGCTACATAATGGGATTCAAGTGTCTTCTAAACTATCATAGACAAATTTGAGTTACTCCTCCAGTAGTTTCCAAAAGCCACTGCCTATTTTATCCACGCTTGCTAAAGTCTGAGAGCAAATCTGAGAGTAATTTTGATACATATTAAATGTTAATTATTATTACAGGTCAAAGGTTTGAAACAGTTAATATTAATGGTTAAGGTATGAGAATTACTGAAGATTTGTAAATATTTCTCTACCCACAGAGTCTGCCCTAATCAGAAGCATTGCAGTATTATGTCTTTAATCTTTGGTACATGTCTGTAGTAGAACAAAAAGATAGCTGCAAGTCTCACTGTGTACTCTATATGGTGTCTTAAGTAACTTTCCTGTTACTCAGGTTACTTTTCTGCCCCCTTTGCCAAATAAGAGATATTCTAGGTCATGTTATCCCTTGCTTAGAATTCGTTTTCAGACAATCCAAACTGTGTCATCCTAAGCAATATCAAGGTCCATCGTTCCAGATGATGATAAAGCTAACGTGAAATTCTCTAAGTGTGTGAGGAGGTTTACTGTTCCCCAGGTTGGTTTAGCTCTGCAACAATCTAATGGATTAGTAAAGGATCATTCATCCGTCTGGCAATACCCAAGACTGAAAGCATCCATAAGATTTCACAAAGGCTTTTTTTTTTTTTCCCATGATCTCTTCTCCTTCAATTCAATCTGATAGTATCAAGATATCAGATCAAAACTACTAACCTTTTTTGCTGCTTCTGTTTCATCTGTGGTGTCAGTTATGCTAACTGTCTTGAACTGTTATAGAATAGTGACATATCCTTTGCTGATGTAAACTGATATTCTCTCAATGATTTCAACAGAGTTATAATTTAAAACTTAAAATGTTGAGATATTTCCTTCTTGTTCTAGCAGGCCAAAGACAGTTACTTGTTAGAATAGTTTTATCATGAGAATTATTCCTTTCCTTAAGGCTCCTAAAAAATCTGCTGATGTATATGATGAGCCTTCCATGCTCTGTCTTTGCTCATCACTTATGAAAGCTTTCCAGCCTTCATCCGATAATTATTATTATTATTATTTATTATTTATGTTCCATATAGCACACAAAATTAAGTTCTCAGCAAGTACCAGGGACATTGATAGACAAAAGCCGCATGTCCCCAGTGCTCCTGTTTTTGAATGATCTCTAATAGAATGTGTACTAATCCCAGTTTGTTCCAACCTTGTCCTATGTTTGGTTTCCTAATTCCTTGTCATGGTTTGGCCCAGATTGGCCCAGTCAGGCAGAATGACAGAGGTTCTCCCTCTCCTGCTCTGCCTCAAAAGGAGGCTGGAGAGAGAGAAAAGAGAGAGACATAAGAGTTTAGAAGGAATTAAACTACTTCAATGAAATATTAATAACAAAATAAAAAGAAAATAATGAAATATGTACAAAACCATATCAAGCTACCAGGATGACGATCACATCACCAGCAGGCACTGGAGAAGTCCCAGACTGGACTCAGTGACAGATGGGTACTGGATTCCAGATCTGGATTCAGGATTGGGATCAAAGGCAGACAAACAGGCCTCCTTGGACGCCGGCCATTGAAGAAAGAGGGCTGACCCTTTGATCCCTCAGCTTTCATACTGAACGGAGCATGATGCAGGTGAGATAGAATACCCTGCTGGTCAGTTTTGGGTCACCTGTCCTGTCTGCTCCTCTCCGCAGGTGGCACCCCTCTATGCTCTTCTGCTTCTGACCCTCCAACAGGGCAAATAATAAAGTTGGCTGGTCTTGGTTATTACAGCAATAGGTATAAGCAAGAGCCCCTCTGCATACCATTCCTTGACATCAACTATAAACATGGGTCTTATGAGTGATCATGGGTCTGAGAGTGATCAGTTTTGGGCACAAAATGCTGGTAATTTGAGCTGTTAGAAGAGGCCTACCTAAAAAGTAAGGTTACTGAACAAAATTGATCCTCAAATCAGGACACCCCTTAAACCAAGTTATGCATCTTCTGGTGACATTTTTTTAAATTTTGGCAAGTGTATAAATCACCTTTGTCATCTTATATCATCATCATTCATATTCTTAAAGCAAGAAGATATTGTTTCAGACAATCTATTACTGTAAGAGTAACAGAGCAAGCTGAGGTCAGGTTCAAATACAGAATTACCTGATAAAAATCCGATGTATACTTTGTTACACTGAAGTAATAATTTTATGTTCACACTTATTTCGTACAAGTTTACTCAGTCCTGGTAGTCAACTACCTTGTTATGCTGGAAGGCTGAAGCAAAAAGCATACACAAGCACATACAGCTCTTTAAAATTCTAGTTTACTTAACTCAGTTATATTTAAAGTAATTTTAAAGTTGACTCCTGAGTTACAGTTGCAAAATGGAGTGAACTCTCTCTTGTCACTGAAGGGGAAAGAGGAGAAAGGGTAGCTTTGATCAGGTTCAGCATCCCTGCCCAGGGGACAGACTGTTGGTGCAATTCTTTTCTTTCTGTTCTTCCTTTGCTCACGATGGGGCTGTAGCTGTCTTTTATCCTTTGAGATTTCACGATATATAGGATGATTTCTTTCTGCTCTTTGCTATGGAATAAAATCAGTTCTATAGAGCTCTCAAGGCTGCATTCTTTCAGCGACCATTTCTGATTTGTGTTTATGTTCCTGGGGCCTCTGTTATCATCCCATCACTGTATTTTCACAGCCTTTGCTATCATTCTATGCTTGTACTGTCAGGAATCCTTTCTTGACACTAGTGCTAATTAGTTTGAAACCTAACTATGTGTACAAGAGAAATTTTTGAAGACTTACTAATGTGTAAATTTGAAAAAAGTAAATTATGCAAATGAATTTTCAGCATAGTTAACTTTGTAAACTTTGATCCTAAATTTATGGGAATAAATCTGTAAGACTAAACACATTTTGAATGACTTGAAAATTCTCTAGGCTAGAATATACAACACTGGTGAAAATAATATTGTTTTGTTATGCTACTGTATAAAATTCTATTTTTAGATAGTGGTGTGCAACAAACGGAAAGAAAGTATTCAATGATTACTTACTCAAAGCAGCAATTTGTGCCCAAGTAATCATTTGAAATTTTTTTTTGAGTTATTTCTGCCTGGCTGAAGTTTGTAATATTGGAATTTCCTTAGCCTGTAACTTAATTAAAATTATATTAATATCTAAATTTATAAAATACATATATGCAACTTGCAGATCTATTCTATGTTTCAAATAGATATATCTCAACATTATTATTTATAATGTGTATAGCATACTATAAATAATGTAAAAATATGTATAGTGTGTATATACATATAAATTACACACACATAGGCATACACATGCAATATACACATGCATATACATATACACATACATATGCATACATATACACATATACATACTGGTTAGAGGCCTTTTGCTCCACATCCATGCTCAGGACAAGTAAAACTTAAATATGCCTCTCTATTAGGCATAGCATTTCTAAATTGTGTTGTCTGTTAATTCATATTGACTGCAAGTACTGATACTCTCAGCAACTTTGTATTGTCACATAGTTTATTCTGACCCTTGGGGAGAGACAATTGTAGCATGTTTTATGAACAAACACCGCCATTTGGCATGAGAGGTTTGCACACTAATCATCAGATGGCAAGTTTTCCATGCCAAAACTTTGGAATCAATCAGGCTGTAACAGATTTCTCTCTAGGCTACAAAGATCCATCTTTTCTGTCTCCCAATTACCATGACCTAATTACTGGGAGTATTACAAACCTGCTGCAAGGCAACTCTGAACACTGTTTTCTGTCTTAAACAATAACAAATACATGGCCCTTAGTAGAGTTGTAATAAGAGTGGGATAAGAAGGGTACAAAATGGAAAGGAAAAAAAAGTCCAAAAAATATAGTTTATAATGCTACCAGGAATAAGGTTTTTCAGGTCCATGGGGAGTAGGTGGCAAAGACATCTTGAAGGATCTAAGTCTGAGAATGAGGGATGGGCTTCAGTTATCTTGTCTCAAGAGCAGAGGAAAAAGGGAAAGAGTTTTATTCTTTTCCATTGTCAGGACTCAAATCTCAGTGAATATTCTATATAGCTGCATTTTAAATTCTTGCATGAAATTAAATGAAAAAGCACAAAGAGGAGGAAAAACCACACTGAGAAACTATCAAGTAAAAGAAACAACACCAGAAATTTATTGTGTTTTTACCCTAAAAGAGAGAAGTTCTAACATAGGTGTGTAAAACTACTCAGGTTTCAACCATATTGCAGAAATAAACAGAAATACGACAGACAGACTAGTGTCACCATAAAAATGACTTGACAGATCTAGAATTTAAATGTGAATGTAACACAGCTAGATTCCCATTTCTTGAAAATATACACGCATCCCATTTTTTGGATAAGCAAATTGCCAGGCATGTGATAGGTATTGTCAGAATATACTTTTATCATTTGTGGACATGGAATTCTGGGGCATTTTTGCTACATGATACCTTGAAGTCAAATTAATTTAATGACATTTCACTAAATACATTTTCATTGAGTAGAGAATGAATGTAATTCAAATTATCAGGCAATAAAAGATTTTCAGGGTGTTCTAAAAAAGAGAGACATAGTGTACCCACAGTAATATAGTGCAGTACCATTAAGGAAGTTACTTGCAAGGTCCATGTTTAAGCTAATAATATTACACTGTGATGGGTGGACACTGCCATGGTCCATCCCTGAAAATTAGTTCATGCTTTTGGCTGTTATATGATTGTTTTTCTTCTTCCTATTATCTTGAATGTTCAACGAAAAGGGGAACATTAAGACTTAGCTTTTGAAAATTGTCCTCATTCACTAAGAAAGGGAAAAAAAGAAAAGAAAAAACAAATAAACAACCTCTGGAGTTTGCCATCATTTGCTAGTAAAATTATATATGGACGATGTCACAGATGCATATACACAATCAAGCAGTGCAGGAATTTATTGACCATTGCTACCTACCCATTTATAAAATGAATTCCCACCATCACTTCCTTAATGTGATACACAATGAGGCACAACAGAGAAGTTATGCGTCTCAAGAGCCACCGCATTGTAATGAAATCTCTATGGATGTTATTATATTCAAAATTTCCTTAATTTTCTCACATCGTCATTTCCTCATCAAAAAAAAAAAAATACTGTTTCTATAGTATTCAGCAGTTATACTAAAACAGCACTTCTGAAGTTCTTAAACTTGATTTGTCCTGTATCTTCCAATCTTTAATGTAACACCTGGGTCATACATGATTTTTTCATTGAATTTTATTAGTTAATTTGGATTTAATGATAATTTTCAGCACAGCTCTACAGGACCACCACCACAATACACTGCCTCATTCTGTTCATCCTGATGATTCCTGTTTTCCTTGTTTAATTCTACCCTCCACTCTTGTTCCCAATGACCTGACCTTATTTCTCATTTCTTAACTCTTTTGCCTAAATTGAATCAGTATCTTCCTGTTTTGCAGTCAAAGTCTTTTTCTTTCCTTTTTTATGCACCCATGCTACTGTCGTGCTAATTCTTCATACTGTTCACTATTCTAATGTCTTAAGCCTATGTTACCCAATGACCTTATCTCATGGACCTTAATGTTTTCATGGTTGCCCTAACTTTTCTGGTTGTTTTGTCTGTTTGTTTGTTTTGTGATTTTGTTTGTTTGGGTTTATTACTTTGTGAGCTCTCCCTGCTGTTCTCAGTTCTCTTATGCTAGCATCTCTGTTTCATGTCATCTGCTTTGATATCATGTTCTTTCCCAGACAAGAAAAAATATTTTGGGGAGTTGAGGTTAACAACTTCCTGTGGAATTCTTGGGATAGATTTTATTTCTTGAGGACACTTTACACCATCTGTAGATTCTCATGAATCATCTATCTGGAGTCTTCCATCTAAAGGCAATTTCAGATAGCCCATGAAGGCAGGATGATATGAGAAAAGACTATAAGATTTTCACTTTCAGTCAAATTCTTGCTTAAAAGGTTCTACTTAGGAGCTTTCATAGCAGGACAAGGTTTTCTGAGAAAGAACATTATTGACTTAATTTTTTTTTTCAGATTCATTCTCCACTCCCCCTGCACATAAAGATGGTTTTTATCCATAAATAAATAAAACCAAAATGTTAAATCACTGATGTCATCAGAAAGAAAGTAACTTTAAAATATATCTAAACATGTCACATTTCTTTGTTATTTGTACTGGTGTATTACACTGGTGTATTTTTTATGCTCTGAGTAGATACATCAGCAAAAAGTGGTTGATTAAAATTAAATACATATGGTAGAGGTTTGTATATCATACGCAATTTGCAACACTACAGCTCAGAAACAATCCTATTCTAGAAAACAAAATCCTGGAAGGTATGCTTGGGAACCATTATGAACAGAAAAATATATAAATAAATGTATACTTTGGGCTATATTAAAAATGACGACTGTTCAGAGGATGGTTTTATGTAACATTCCAAGCAGATATTTCAAAAACAAAACTAATTTAGAAGAGCTGGAAATTATCAGAGGATCAGTTCTTCATATGCAGAGGAGAAATTCTAACGAATTAATTTTGTATGGACTTGGAGATACAACACTACACTAATCAGTGTTAGTTTTTTTAAAAATACTAGAAACAGTCTTGCACTAGGATTTGAAATATGCTTGAATAGAATAAGAATATGAATTAAGCACATGAGACGTGGTGTGTGCAAAACATAGAAATGCACAACATTTTGTATGGGCAAAAGTAAAATGAAATTTCAGTTTGGAAGTGCGTGACAGGGAACAAAGGTACAACTATATAAATCAGTGGGAAGAAGGAAGGTACAAAACCTCTATAGCAGTGGGCCTTTTTTTTAGTTTACTGCAGAATTCTAACTGTTATATTTCTGTGTTCCAGTGATATCAGTAGTGATTCTAACTTAGGAGATGATGGGAAAGAAATGTTATTTTATCTAAATTTAAAATATATTCATCTTGTTTTCAAAAGCCAAGAAGTAAATGTTGCTTGATAAGGAACCTGAAAGTGTTTATAATGCTTGTAAGTGTTCCCTCATTCCTGTGTTGCCTGGTTTTAGGCAAATAACTGGATATGATTATGAATCAGGCATATCTGCTTTTGTGACAAGTAAAATAGAAAATCAGGATGGCTATACTAGGTTAGTTCAAAGGTACATCTAATTCTACCTTGTCTCTGATAATAGCCAAAAGCAGACACAGAGAAGAAAGAACAAGACTAAAAAAATACATAGTAATACTTCCTCTGAATACTTTCTAGTCTCACTAAGTTTGTTGCTCACAGACGTCTGAGCTGTAAATGCTCTCTATATATTTAATAAGTGTCTCTTGTCCGTGCTCTTCTGAAGATAAAAACTTTTGAATCCGCACATGATACCAAATTCTACTATTCAACATGTTCTATGAAGAACTATTGCCTTTTACTTGTTTTCATATGCATGGCAGTTACAAAGATAAATAGACTGATCTCAAATACCATGTGGAATGAATCTTGCAGTGTTGCCTACAGAAATAAGTACCCTCATGTTTTTAGGTAGGTTTGGATCCAATCAGTGGCTTTGAAAGATTTGCCGTGGTTTTTCAGCACAGTGAAACGATAGGTCCCAAGCAGTCACAGCTGTAGACAAAGTCTTTATGGATCCATGGATCCTTAGTGGGTCGGTGTGAAACTTAATAAAAGAAAATATAGAAAAATAAAAAAGATCAGACAAATACCCTTCATGGATGGTATCAATGATAAACAGTATTAATCATTCATAAAAGATCTAGATATAGCACAAATATACTTGAAGAAAAGTGGAATTTCCCTATTTCCAATATATGATAGACATGTTATTGCATAATTAATTTTCTTTAACAAAAATAAATCATTAATCTTCTTCCACACTGGTCCTGTTTTCAATGGGCTTACAAGAACAAACACTTCCAAAAAGGGAATATAGTCAACATGCGCTATTTACTGTTTAAGTTGTTACATTCACGTGCTGAGTTCTGAGTTTAAGTGATGTCATTGTACTAAGAAATGTCCTAGAAAATCAGCAATATGAAAACTATTACCACAGCACCTACGTTCCAGAAGGCAAATGACAGATCAAATGATTCTATCTAAACTTGGAAACTGTCAGCAAGACTGTTAATTTTTTTTAATGCATCTTTTTAGTTAAAAAGTAGCTAGAGTATTGTAAACACACAATTGACATTGGTAATTAGAGCCACAGAGTTTTTCCTTCACAAAGCCTCAGGCTGGGCTGTGATGCTTGCCTTTTCTGGATTCAATCTCGACTTGCTTGGAGCTTTGCTTTAATCTGTTAAACTGAAAGAGCAATTATCTAATGACCAAGTGGCTATTACTTAACTTCTTTTTGTTTTATTTGCCTTTGCATGACTCTGTGTTATAACAATTTCTGCATAGCTAGAAACAACAATTAGTCATGCTGTGGAGAATGGGTGATCCATGGCTCTATAACAATCATGAGGCATCTAGGAGTACCGGACTAGGGTGACAGCAGAGGTTTTGAAGGTGTGAACATTGAATATCACACTGGACTTACCAAGGATATCAACAGCTCCTCAGTGGACATTACTGATAATCATGTAAACTGATTTTAGGGGTAACAGAAAGAACAAGGAAGCAGCATGCAACATATGCACAGCACACCATTTATGGTAAAGTCAAACATTTTTTGTCACGTTACTTTAAAGTCAAACAGAGTTACAGAAGAGTGAAGAAAGAGCAAAGTATAAAGTCTGTTAGAAAACATGCAAAAATGATCCCAGGTAGACCCTAGAGCAAGGATGAAAACTGTCACTTTCAAGACCATGTGTTTCCTGGCAAAGAGAAGGAAGATGATCCCCTAATAAACATCCCACTCCTGGGGTGCTGAGACAATGCCAACAACTCATCATGACACCCCCAGGATCTATGCTGAAAGCATTGGCTGGGGATCTTTGAGAATAATGGGAATGGCCCAGAGCGCTTCCCCTCCTCTGGTGGAGTTGGGTGCTGCGGCTCAGGGCCAGCTTGGAGACAGTGCAATGGTGTCTTTGAAAGAACAGTCCAGCAGAGGCCTTGACAGAGGCTTCCAGACACCCAGCAGGGAGGCTGTGGCTGATTCTCCCGTCTATGGGAACTACTTTCAGCTGAGACTAACCCTGGTCCCCATCTCAGCTATGTCACAGCCCTGCCTGGCTGAGCCACTTATCTCATTTATGCAAGTCGGGACCCTGTGACTTCCTGGCCTGACCTCAGCCCTGCCTTGGCACCAACAGCCTGGTGATTGCACCAGGCTGTGTCTGACCCGGGTCGTTGCCTCTGAACCTTGCATGTGAGAAAAAGACTTAGCTTTTATGAGGTGGGGATTTTTCGTGGTTTGTTTTCTCTCTCTCCCCCCGCCCCCCGCCCCCCCCCCAACAGCTTCTAACTAGCTGCATTAATGGCGTTTCTTTTGTACTACTTAGAAAATTTGAACTGTGAGTCTGTGTACTACTGTAAATGATTTAACAGTAATAGCCATTTGTATTTTGTTCACAATGTTAAAATTTAAGGTGACTAATTTTATTTATTTATTTATGTATTTCACTTACAGGGCGTTTTCTCTTTCAGCCTTTAGCTAGACATTGAGCAAAACATAGCTTGTCCTAGAACTGCCAGACTCCTAGTTCAGTCAAGCACCAGCTCTTCAGAGGTTTTCAAGGGTAACACTGGTGGGTGTGAGGCTGCTTCTCAACAATTGTCTTTAATAGTGATTAAAACTATTTATGCTAATAATATTTGCTTGTTTCAGGCATTTAAGTAAACCTAGTTCCACCTGACCCACCTAAAACACATTTTTTCTTCTTATTATTCCTGATTTTTCATGTGTAATGCAAAGATCTTAAGTATACACTAAAAAAAATAACTAACCATATTCTAAATTATTGTTTGGTTTGTTGCTCCCTTTAACTAGAAAGAACATGGTGATTTAGAAACTGCATATTAGCTTTGCCAGTGCTTACACTTTTCAGTTGTACGTGTTGTCTTTTACAATACTTCTAGAGAAACTTTCGTACAAGAGTTAATTACCGTGCTTTCTAATTCTTAAAACAATGCTCATTCTACAAGATTTCATCTGTTACCCCATACACTGCTTGACTGGACTGCTGCTACCTTGATTATGTACTTATCAAAGCTTTAGCAAAGCAAAGGTACATTTAACCTTTCATAATATAATTACATTATCATATTATTTGTTACTGCATGTCAGACTTCACCCCCATGGTCTCACTGTTAGCAGTCATACTGAAGCAAATACATAGACACAGCTAACCCCTAGCTTTAAATTTTCAGAGGTTTTTAAGAAAATCTTGTCTTAAAGAAAATCAGAAAAATTACAATTTTCATCTATAGCAGTCTGTGTTTTAAGTACTTACATTGAGTTTACCAGTTGCATACTGGTTATTTTTTTTCCTTAGTTGACATAAGGAACTTTTAGTCACCCACCCTTCTTAGTCAGGTGGATCACATTTCTTCAAATCAATCCTCAATCCCCAAGACAGGTATGCACCATAATCATAAAACCTATTAAATTTATTCTACCTATTCAGAATAGCTTTATAACTGTGGAAGTTGTATCTAGAAAAAAGTTATTAAATCTCTAAAATTTAAAGCATGTTATTGTTTTTCATAATTCCACTGCATTTTTTTTAAATAAAAAAGCAAACATAATTTTATTTTTTTTTTCTGCTCAGAGGACACTGTTCTGGAAATGTAATTTTCTTAACTGAAAATATGTGGTGAAAGCACAACTAAGATATTCATTATGAGCACATCTCCCCCTGCTGCAAATCAAACTGTAAAATCCGTTCATCTGTAGATGCAAGTTAAACTTAATAAAGTGCATAAATTAATAAGGAAATTTAGCAGTGAAATTAACAAGCATCATACATTTAGAAAGCAATATTATGTTGTTTCAATTTCAAAATAAATACTTGTTTTCCTGTTTTCCTCTTTGCTTTATTATAAATAAATATATTTAGACATAAGGTTTTTCTAACAAAGGAATTTTCAGTGCACTTATTAAAAATATGATTGCATGGGTTTGTACTTAACACTGTTATCATTTCATTTTACTGCAAAATATGATTGGGGAAAACAGGGAGATGAAAACATTAAAGCAAACAAGGGTAGCAATTAAAAACTTTCTGTAACTCTGGTTTTACTTTTCCTGACTGGGTAATGGATTTTCATATGAAGCATACTAAGAAGAAATTATACAGGTTAAGATACTCAGCAAAAACCCAGCATTGCAGTTAGGATACTTTGGCTTTCACTTATTAGTTACCATGAAAAATGACATTTTTTTTCCAGATCACCACAATGTATGAAAAAGCAAAGGTTGTTTGTGAAGTAATACCTTGTTAGTGAGATTAGTGCCGCTTGACCTTAACTATGTTTGATTGATGTCACCAGATCTTTTTTTTATTATCGTCACCTATGATATTCTCTCATTTTGGACCATTTTCCTAATTCCAATTCCAGCTCTGGGTTATCTACCAAACTTTCAACTTTTACTAAAAGATCCTTTTGTGTAGCATTCAACATCTTTGAGCTCCAAGAATGGTCACAACAGCAGTTCCAACAGCAGTACCTAAAGATGCTATTTAAAATCCATTTCGCAAGGCAGTATAAAGCAAAGAGAAAAAGTAATACCTTTTCCAAGAGCTTAAATGGATGGGCATCTAAATGGATGGGCATATAAAACGGATGTCACTAGCTCACTCTGAAATAGCTGCTGGATTATTACTCTACTGCCAGAAATCCTTACAGATGTGCAGGCATCTCACAGTTAGGCATAATGACTTGGCACAGTCTACACTGATGCTAACCTAAAAAAAGTTATCTGTTGTGAATGCTTCTGTGCTTATGTCATCTGCATAAAAAATCCCTTGGCTGTTTTGGTTTCAAAGAGAAAAGAAAACCTAAATGGTTCTATTTAAAAGTATAACTTTTCTCCCTTTGTCAGACTTAGCACCAATATTGCACGAGGGCATTCTCCCTCTGAAAGCACTTTGTTGTAAGCTGTTTTGCCAGTGACATTTATACTACAGCAGTATCAGTAAAAGCACTAGAAACATTATGTCTATGTATCAAATAAATATAAGCTATAGAAAATGAAAATCCCTTGTAGTGCTGGGTCTACTTTTAATATACATTACACATGTATGTGTAAGTATACAATGTATATCTATGTATTTATATATTAAAAAGTCATTGTGAGTTGTTCACTAAACATGTCCTCATACTTAACAGTAGAACTTGGGTGGGACTACTTCCGTGTACAGAATGGAAAAATGTAAAGAGCTTGATAGTTTAAGGGCTGTGTGTTAAACAAGGTCTCTAAACCTACCAAGAGTTTTAATCACAATTCTGAATTTCCTGTAGTATGATATTGGTTTTTAGCATGAAGCATTGGCTTAACTGTATAGACTGCAGCAGAGCTCTTGAGGATAAAAAAGAAAAAAAACCAAACCCAAAACTGGCAGATGAAAGAAAGATGATCTTGTCTTGCACTTACGTTATATAATCTGGAAAAAATAAAAAACAGTTAAGGTCAAGCCCCCTTTGGCTTGCAAAAGGAAGCAAAAAGACTTCAGCTAAAGTTTCCTACAGTGTAAAAAGACGGTTTTCAAATCTCCCTTTCAGGTGTCCAGAAGATCTGAGGAGACCTTAGGACTCCCATGTAAACTTAGGATCTTCAGATACTGCTGCCGGCGCTCATGATGTATTTTCTTTGTGAGAGTGTTTAAAAATGCTTGCGTAGAGATGAGTTGCACTTTAATTGTTACTATCCAAATATACAGAATGAAGGAGCCTGAATTTATAAAAAGATAATAAAAAAATACACTTGGATCTAACAGATAAAAAATTGATTACATCCATAATATAAATGAGGAGCTTAGTCAAAGAGAGGATAAAGGAGCCCAAGATCTTGAAGAATATGCATAACAGAACTAGGAGGTTAAACCAGTTCTCCTAATATCAGTTACTGTTAATTCACAAAACCTTTATAACATAATTAATAAGCTAAGTATTCTAGATATACGGTGTTTATGGTTATAGGCTTATGGAACTGAAATGTGAACAACTTCTATGATGTGACATAGACTACATAATATTACTTTATGGCAGCATGTATCATTGTCTGTATCTTTGAGTCTTTACCCTCTTTGCATAACAAAATTAGAAGACAGAAACCTTAGTATTAACCTGAAAATTTACAACTTCCAGCAAGATGTGCCTTTTTGTATTTCTTTAAAACTATTTATTTAATTATTTATTTTCAGCTGGAAATATTTTCAAGAAAATGTATGAAGCTGTGAGTAGACAGAGAGCTAAAATTTAATTATCTTATGAAATCTAGAATAAATAGATTTATTTCAGGGTTTACTAGTCTGGAATGCTATTCCTTGTATTGTTTTACTGTCAAATTTTAAAAAGCACTTTAATTTGCTTTTCATTGCAAGTTCATGAACTGATCATAGATAAAAAATATTGCATTGGTTTTGCTGATGTATGTTTACAAATTGATCAGTAAGTATGCATATTTCATACATGGGAAAGCATAAATAACATTCATTTTTAAGCACATAATTGTACTATCATTTGTTTCCATGATTACATCACTATTCATGCCATGGACTCAGATTCAGAATGAAGTAAATATAGCATGAAAATCTCAGCAACATGTTTTGAATTACTTCTTTTACGAAGAGTACATTTTGTTTTATTCAGTCATGTGTAACAAATTTGTCATTGGATAGGCTTACTGATTATGTTGAATTTACAGGAAGTGTGTTTATCTCCAACTCTCCTGTAATGAATAAAGAAACTGGAATTTCTGCTACACTCCAGAGTCTGGCCAGTGCCACCTAACTAGAGAAAAAAAAAAAAAGAAAAAAGCTGTACTTAAACAGCTGCCCTTCAATTATTCAATCTAAGAGTCATTATTTACTGTTGTATTAGACCATTGCCCTTTTGGAGTATTCAGAATTTATGGTGTGGCAATTATTCTCTAACATAACATATTTCTGTATTCTACGTCCATTGTAAGAATTATGCCCTATGAAAAGTGTCAATGAAACCTCAAAGCAAGATGATAGAATAAAAGTGCATTCCTGTAGTTTACAGAGGGAATATCCACCAGAAAAAAAAAGAGCCCAATAAATGAGGCTGTATTCACCACCTCTCCAAAATGGTGTCAAAATGCCCAATACTTGCAATTTCAAAGAAAATGGCTCAATTCCATTAACAAGGAAACATTCTAATTCACAAATATACACAGTGGGTAATGTGTTAATAGCAACATTATCAGCTGATAACATGGTGCAGTTAATGTATCTCAGCATGAGTTGACTTTACCACAAACCATTGTTTCCTTTTAAAACAGCACGAGATCTTGAGAAAAATCTCTCAATATCTCACTATGGGGACTTAATAAACATTAGTCACCGTGGTGCGGAAACAGGGAGAAAAAAGGTACTTTAAATATCTTCTGTTCCATGCTGTTCTATTCAACCTTGTTTAATTAATTAGTTCCTTTAAGCAGTGTATCTGTTCCTGGGCTCGCTGACTCCTACGTTACTATGGTGGGCACTTTTTTAAAAAAACTGAAAACTCAACTCAGCAAATATCATAACTCCATCAGTGATACAAGGTAGTACTTCACAAATATCTTATAAAACCAGTAAATACAATCATCTGCTCTGCATTTTAGTAGTAAAAAGATCAGTAAGAACAGATAAGCAGACAAAACTATTGTGCTGGACCTCCACAGTGTCTTTATTCTGGATTTCTATGTCCAAGACATCCCTGGTTTTTTATTCTATGTTTCCTTGAATCCTGTTTAAGTTAATATTTTGGGGTTATGCTTGCAAATTAAGAGTATTTTAAAACAAGCAAGAAAAAAAATCTTCTTTCTTGCTTAATAAATCTAAACAGGCTATTAGGTACAATGAATTTCCATCATTTGGCAGAGTTGGAAAGCAAATGGAACTTCCAGTTACATATTACAGATCATTAAGTGTCCCAAAATACAAATAAGGCTTGTTGCCTAATCCATTAGGCAATTGATTTCACTGTCAAATAGGACTATGTTTGTGAAAACAGTACTAGCTGCCCGGCTCCATGTTTTTGTCACATAAATTGCTAATAGCATAATGCTGTGCCTTCATTAATTTAGAATCATAGAATCATACAATGGCTTGGGTTGGAAGGGACCTTTAAAGGTCATGTAGTCCAACCCCCTTGCAATGAGCAAGGACATCTTCAACTAGATCAGGTTTCTCAGAGGCCCATCCAACTTCACCTTGAATGTTTCCAGGGATGGAAACATCTACCACCTCTCTGGGTAGCCTAGTCCAGTGTTTCACCAGCCTTATACACAATGTCTTCCTTATAACTAATCTAAATTTTCCTTCTTTTAGTTGAAAACCATTACTATTTTGTCTTATCTCAAAAGGCTCTGCTAAAAAGTTTGTGTCCATCTTTCCTGTAGGCCCCCTTTAAGTACTGGAAGGCCACAAAAAAGTCTCCCTGGAATCTCTTCTTTTCCAGGCTGAATTACCCCAAATCTCTCAGTCTATCCTCATAGGAGGGGTGCTCCAGACCTCTGATCATCTTTGTGGCACTGCTCTGGACCTGCTCCAACAGATCCATGTCCTTTTCATGCTGGAGGTTCCAGAGTTGGGTGCAGTATTCCAGGTGGGCTCTCACGAGAGAAAAGGAACAGAATCACCTCCCTCAACCTGCTGGCCACACTTCTTTTGACACAGCCAAGGACGAGGTTGGCTCACTGGGCTGCAAGCACACATTGCTGGCTCATGCTGACCTTCTCACCCATCAACACCCCCAAGTCCCTCTCCTCGGGGCTGCTCTCAATCCATTCTCCACACAGCCTGTATTTGTGTTTTGGATTTCCCCGACGCAGGTGCAGGACCCTGCACTTGGACTTGTTGAATTTCATGAGGTTGGCAGGGTTCCACTGCTCAAGCCTGTCCAGGTGCCTCTTGATGACATCCCTTCCCTCCAGCATGTCGATCTCCCTGTGCAGCTTGGTGTCATCAGCAAACTTTCTGAGGGTGCACTCAGTCCCAAAATCCATGTTGCTAACAAAGTTGTTAAAGAGTACTGGTTCCAGTACTGATCCCTGAGGAATACCACTCATGACTGCTTGCCACTTGGACATCAAGCGTTTATGTATTGGTTAACTTAATGAACTTAGTTGTTAACATCAAACTTATTGGTTAACATAGAAGTACAAAATGTGGTATTTTTCCATAGGTTGTAATTGGGCTTTATTTTATCAGAAATTTGCTTAAGTTTATATTAGGGTTTATTTCCACATATCATATTTCTTATTACAGGCAAGAGGCCATGGACAGCTTCTGAAATTAGTCTACTAATTCACGTCTATGCTAGCTGAATCTTCAGTTCATGCCTTTATCACCCTCCAGCCATCTTCCTCTTGCTTATTTCCCATCTTATGAATTTGAGAGCTATTTTTATAGTTTGTCTAACTGAAAAGTAAGAAAGAATTTTCCTAAGGAGGTGATATATCTTTCTCTTTTTTCAATGATTGGAAATACTTTGTTCTTTAAAGAACGGTTTACCTTGCACTATTCTGCAGGAAAATAAAATAAAAAAACCCAGTCAAATCCTTTTTTGAAAACTGCTTCATAAGAGAGTGGTGAAAACTTTTCAGACTTTGTGCTACTATAAGATCAATTAACTGTCCTAACATGAATCTTCTCACTACTGAAAGGAGGCAAAGTTCAAGATGTTTCAGTTGCTTTATAAAGTTACTTTTTGTAAGTAAGAATTGAAAGCACCAAGTATGCACCTCTGTCTCAAAGGAATTTTCTAATGGGTGAAAATTACATGATAGCTAGAGAATATTTATTAGCTTTAGAAGAAAAGTTATTTCAGTAAGAAAATGCCATTTGCAAATTGTGACCATATTGAAACTCATAACAGTTCCAAGGATATAAATCTGTTCATTTATAAAGGTGCAATGTAAGATGAGGGAAATGGAAAATAAATGGATCTTAAAAAGCAGACTGCGATACATAAAGTAAAATTTGGGTAAATTTTTTGATTGGGAGTTGAGAGGAGCCAATAGTTCACATTAACTCTGCCCAACTACTTGGGCTTCTAAACGATTTAACATCTACGATATCCCAAATTAAAATGTATATCTCAAAAGCAACCTTGTTTTCACAGGACTAAACTGAGCATTTCAGCACCGACCTCATACATTCATTTCATTTGGGTTCACAAGTTAAGAATCTCCTATTTTATGCCAACTTCATAGATAAGATTTCAATTACCACTCAATCTGAGCATGTCCTGGCTAAACTAAGTGTATCAACAGCACCTTCATTCCAAAAATAATGTTACTGGTATTGGTTTGTTTAATAAACTATTTCTCACAACTAGAAGTTTTTGTAAGCCACAGCGAGTGACGCTGTAACTGCCTCTACACAGGATAGGTCTACATGTTCAGCTGGGGTCAGCTGTACCTATCTGCTGTCTCAGTAGGCCAGACATTAACCAGCTCTGGCAGAAACACCGTGGTTGCATTCACATAAACCAGAGACTCTATTTGTATATTCTGATGAGTCATAAGATACATCAATGTCTGAGACCATCATCCGTGTGTAAAAATGTGATCTATCCTGGCTAAGACACAGAAGAGGAATCTGAGCTGTATGACACCATGCTGCTGTGTCAGAGTAGCTGGTCACTGGCAATAAATTCTAAGTCTACATGTTCTGGATAAAAGAATAATCATATAATACTAGCAAATTTGCCAATATTTTTACTGAAACTGGGAATGTAAGGAACTTGATCCTTGCAAGTGCAAGTGTGTCCTGCAAGGGCACTTTCAAAAGTGGCAAATTCACACTTGATCATTGAACTTTCTATGTGTTTTTTTCTTACAGTTGCAAACTACACAATATTTCCAAGTTGGTGGTTTTTTGGTTTTTTTTTTTTTCATTTCAAGAATAAAAGGCATTCAAACAAAGGAATTTTTAAAAATAAATCTCTCCTTCATTCTGCCATAACGTAGAACAGTGAAAATAAAGCAGAAGAGAAAACCAAGCTGATTTTGAATGGTGAAAGCAATGAAAAGTATGATTTCACGTATTTTGTCACCTAGACAGCTCTTCTGTCAAATCCTCTTCCTTTCCCCTCCCCAAGTCTTCTCATATTTCTGCAATATCCATACTAGGCAAGAAAATGCAACATCAATGCTGATCTGCAGCCAAATACAAGCTAATCTGATGATGAAAAAGTGTGTTCTTTTGAATGGACAGCTGATACTAAAAGAAGTATGCAAACAGGTTTCTAGCCTCATCCTTTCAGGGGATGCCTAACTTGGGTCTCTACTCTATATGTAAGTGGTAATTTTGTTGCACCTTTTCTTGTAATTTTATTTAGAATTAGTCGAAATTAACCAATGGGTCCAGAAAGTTATTAAAAACAGACAGCCAGACAGATTAAATAAAATACTTTTCTTTAGTAAACAGGCTAAGAAAATGCCTTCAGCTTTGCACCGGTTGTCACATCCTTATGAAGCTGGACATGATTTTTACAGGTGATATGTATAAGAATAACAATTTATTTTAGCATATAAGAAAACTATGAAAGATGTTGAAGCATATTGGCAGCAGCAGGTGACATTATAAAAAAGATTAAAGCCGTATCTGGTTTTACAAAAAAAGTGAATTGTGAAATACTTTTCACTGCTGTCATTATTGTTGTTTTAAAATGCAAATATATCGTGCTTCATTACAGCAGTCTTTAGAATTAGGATTTTATTCAGCTGGAAAGAATAAGATGTTAGAATTACTATAGTAAGATTAGTCATTTACAGTTGCGATATGGCTGGATTAGGTTAATATTTAATACAAGCTTCCAGAAAACCAGAAGCTCTAGACAGAGTAAATTGCATTTGCCACCAGTGAAAAGAGTGACTTACTAGAAAGGACAACTTTTGGAAGATCTACAAGTTAAAAATTGCTCTACAACTCAAACAGATTATAAGGTATGTTTTCCATTTTAGTCACTGCAGAACGTGTGAGACAGACGGAAATTGTCTAAGATGGATGTTAAACAGTTTCCCTTGCAAGGGGATAAGGGAGGAGAAAAATGTCCTCCAGCAGGAAGATCCCACTGAAAAATATGTAAGTGGGATCATTCTATATGTTCTATGTATACAGATTGCTTAATCCATTGTGCTACGTACATTATACTTCACTTTCCTTAAGAGTATTGTTTTGCCATTTCTGTTGTATGTGTATTTTCAACACTTGAAAACTAACCTTCACTACTAAATTCTGGGAATGCTACTATCATTTGTTCAGAAGTAATTGTACATTTGTGGGAGAAGCAGTTTCCCTAGATGGGACAATGGACAGAATCTGATAGATTCTTCTTATGCAGAAACACACTGTTCAAAAACTAGACTAATAATGTTGCTTTGGAACTTCCATGTATAAATTGCTCTTGCTAGTAGTGTACGTAATCTTAAGAAGGGCTAAAGCTAAAAAGGTTATATATGAACTAAGTGAAAGTTTCTTCTGACTTCTCAGACTTTTGATAATAACATGTTTATTTAGTTAGAGCAGAAGGATTTTGATTTCATCCTCGTTTTTGATTCCTCTATGGTCTTCCACAGAACGGTTATGTACTATAAACTAGAACTTTGCCCAAGATTTATAAACAATATTTATTACATATTCCACATAAATAAATATAAAAATATAAATCATAATATAGTTTCAGCAAAGACTCATTTTAGGTTAATTGCTTTTCTAAGTGCCAGCATACCTCTTATGACAAGTTGACAGCCTGGAGAAGAGAAGGCTCCCGGCACACCTTATAGCAGCCTTCCAGTACTTAAAGGGGGCCTACAGGAAAGATGGAGAGGGACTTTTTAGAAGGGCATATAGTGACAGGACAAGGAGTAATGACTTCAAACCAGAAGAGAGAAGACTTAGATTAGACCTCCGGTAGAAATTTTTCACTATGAGAGTGGTGAGGCACTGGAACAAGTTGCCCAGAGAAGCCCTAGAGGCCCCATCCCTGGAGGTGTTCAAGGCCAGGCTGGATAGGGCTTTGAACAACCAGGTCTAATGGAAGGTGTCCTTGCCCATGGCAGGGGTGTTGAAAATAGATGATCTTTAAGGTCCCTTCTAACCTAAACCATTCTATGACATCAATAAGTATGGCTGTCACCCAAGCAATTGCTATCCAATATGAATGTGGTATACCTGTGGCTTTTTTTTTCTGTCCTGTCAAGAGATCAGGACATAGTTATAAAGGTAGTTTTTTTAAAAGAATTAATGGGTCATATATATGCCCTACAGAGACTCTTATTTTTCTTAATTATTTCTAAAATACTTTTCTTTTTTTCCTATGGTAAAATAATACTTCAGAACCTTTCAATTTACAATAGATTATAAACACAGCTGGGACTGTAACTGAAGAGTTATGAACAATTTTTGGAGGAAAACAAATAAAAATCTATACCAGCCAAGAAATACCAAGTGCAAAGGAGTTGAAGACTTTTTTTCTTGCTTTGTTTGTGACTATTTTTTTGATATATGTTTAGAGAATATCAAAACTGGAGAAAGTCCTATCAAAAGCCTAAGAGTTATGTGAAGTAAATTCTACATCATTGCAGCTCTATGACATGAATGTGAAAGATAAATATTTAGGGGGTTTTGCTGTCTACAATTGGATAAGTGGAAGATGTATATTAATCATGCATGGAGATCCTTAGAGCATTAGGATTAACTGATTGAACACAAGAACACTGCAATTGGAATGTCTTTTCTCAGATCTACTACAGTTTATAATCCAATTTAAACACAAAAATCAAATTATCACACATAGGAGAAACAAACAGTGCCATGAGCCGGCCAGTTCATAAACAGACCACAAAGTTATATGTTACTGGATTCTTAAGATGTTGAGATGGATTGAGTGATTTTGATCGTAAAGTGTCTTGGTCACTCAGAACTACCACACATACATACCTTACCTGTGCAGGTTGTGCATCATCTTCTTTGAACCAGTTTTTTGAATATTTTTTTTTTTTAAATTTGAGGGGAAAATGATAAACAGCTTTTTAAACTGATAAGAATCAAAAAAAATCTAGCTGCTCCAAATTTAGGAGCTGACTGACTCACTAGTGAGCTTAGGATCATAATTTATACCTGATATGACGTATAAACATCAATAATTCCTTGCATGTTGAATAGTAGATACCTAGACAAATATTGATACTACTGGTTGCACCATATTGTAAATAAATGTCACTATTATCTTTTATTAAGTATGTAACTTCTGCTTACATCTGTAAAAATAAACACTGGAGTACAGGAAACTTGCTGAGTCAGGCCTTTTCAAGGACAAAGCCATTTAAAACTTCATTGCACAAATCCACCAAGAAAACCATACCACATAAATGGGTGTTTTCTTTAGAATCATAGAATGGTTTGTGTTGGAAGGGACCTTGACGATCATCTAGTTCCAACCTCTGTGCCACAGACAGGGACACCTCCCACTAGACCAGATTGCTCAAAGCCTCATCCAGAATGGCCTTGAACACTTACAGGGATGGTGCATCTACAACTTCTCTGGGCAACCTGTTTCAGTGCCTCACCACACTCACAGTAAAGAATTTCTTCCTTATACCTAACCTAAATCTACCCTCTTCCAGTCTAAAACTGTTGTCCTATCACTACACTGCCTGATAGCGTCCCTCTCCATCTTTCCTGTAGGCCCCTGTTAAGAACTGAAAGGCCACAAAAAGTTGTCCCTGGAGCTTTCTCTTCTCCAGGCTGAATTACCCCAAATCTCTCAGTCTATCCTCATAGGAGGGGTGCTCCAGACCTCTGAGCATCTTTGTGGCACTGCTCTGGACCTGCTCCAACAGATCCATGTCCTTTTCATGCTGGAGGTTCCAGAGTTGGGTGCAGTATTCCAGGTGGGCTCTCACGAGAGAAAAGGAACAGAATCACCTCCCTCAACCTGCTGGCCACACTTCTTTTGACACAGCCAAGGACGAGGTTGGCTCACTGGGCTGCAAGCACACATTGCTGGCTCATGCTGACCTTCTCACCCATCAACACCCCCAAGTCCCTCTCCTCGGGGCTGCTCTCAATCCATTCTCCACACAGCCTGTATTTGTGTTTTGGATTTCCCCGACGCAGGTGCAGGACCCTGCACTTGGACTTGTTGAATTTCATGAGGTTGGCAGGGTTCCACTGCTCAAGCCTGTCCAGGTGCCTCTTGATGACATCCCTTCCCTCCAGCATGTCGATCTCCCTGTGCAGCTTGGTGTCATCAGCAAACTTTCTGAGGGTGCACTCAGTCCCAAAATCCATGTTGCTAACAAAGTTGTTAAAGAGTACTGGTTCCAGTACTGATCCCTGAGGAATACCACTCATGACTGCTTGCCACTTGGTCGTTGAGCCATTAACTGTGACTCTTTATGTGCGACCATCTAGCCAATTCCTTAATCCTCCAAATGGTCCACCTGTCAAATCCATTTTTCTCCAATTTAGAGACAAGGATGTTCTGCAGGACAGTGTCAAACCCTTTTCACAAGTCCTGGTATATGATGTCAGCCATCCCACCACATCTCTGTGATGTCAATAGCACTGCAGGCATGCACACATTTCTAACTCCTCTTGTTTATTCTCCACGCTGTGTCCATTTGCATAGAAGCATTTAATTGGGCCTCCAATGAAGCTAACACTGGCTGGAGCGGCTGAAATTCCTTGTGCTGCACTTCAGGTGCTCTCCCACTGATCTGTGATCCTTCTCCAGCCTCTGGGCATCTATTGCTAGCACTGGCACCAAACTGGTAGAAATGGGATGGATTGAGGTTCCCCTTCCTGAGCAACTTCAGTTTAAAGCCCTCTTCACCAGCCTGGCAAGCCTATGACTGAAGATGCTCTTCCCTGTCTCTGACAGATGGACCCCATCTATTCCCAGTAGAACTGGTTTCTCAAAGCGAGTCCCATGGTCTAAGTAGCTGAATACCTTGCTGTGGCACCAGTCCTCTAACCATTTGTTGATTTGCCATATTCAAATGGCCCTTAATGTCCCAGTTTCAGATAAAACAGGACCAATTTTGTTCAGTAACTCTACTTTCTAATTAGACCTCTTCTAGCTGCTGAAATTAACAGCATGTTGTGCAGAAAACTGCTCTTTCACAGGGTGATAAGACCCATGTTTATAGTTGATGCCAAGGCATGGTATGCAGAGAGGCCCTTGCTTATACTTATTGTTATAACGACCAAGGCCAGACAACTTTGCTATTTGCCCATCGGAGGCTCAGAAGCAGAAGAGCATAGAGGGGTCCCACCTGCAGGGAGGAGAGGACAGGACACGTGACACAAAACTGACCAACAGGGTATTCCATCCCATGTGCCTCATGCTCCATATAAAAGCTGAGGGATCAAAGTGTTAGCCTCTCTTTCTTCAGTGGCTGGCGTCCAAGGAGGACTCCATCTGTTCATCTGCCTTTGACCCCGATCTGTGTGTTCCTGAATCCAGATCCAGAATCCAGTTCCCATCCGTCACTGAGTCCAGTCTGGGACTTCCCCAGTGCCTGCTGGTGACGTGATTGTCATCCTGGGAGCTTGATACAGTTTTGCATATTTCATTATTTTCTTTTTGTTATTTTATTCTTTATATTTCATTAAAGTAGTTTAGTTCCTACTAAACTAGTCTCTTTTTCTCTGCAGGGGAGAGGGAACATGTGTCGCTCTGCCTGCTTGGGCCAATCCGGCCCAAATCATGACACTTTCAAAACCCTTCCCTTTGAATGCAAGGATTGATGAAAAAACTGCCTGTGCTCCAGAGTCCTTTACCACCACTCTTAGGGCTCTGTAATCCTTCTTGGTACTCCTCAGGCTAATCCTGGCAGTATCACTGGTACCCACGTTAAACAACAGGAGCTGATAATAGTCAGTGGACTGTATGATGCNATTGTCATCCTGGGAGGTTGATACAGTTTTGCATATTTCATTATTTTCTTTTTGTTATTTTATTCTTTATATTTCATTAAAGTAGTTTAGTTCCTACTAAACTAGTCTCTTTTTCTCTGCAGGGGAGAGGGAACATGTGTCGCTCTGCCTGCTTGGGCCAATCCGGCCCAAATCATGACACTTTCAAAACCCTTCCCTTTGAATGCAAGGATTGATGAAAAAACTGCCTGTGCTCCAGAGTCCTTTACCACCACTCTTAGGGCTCTGTAATCCTTCTTGGTACTCCTCAGGCTAATCCTGGCAGTATCACTGGTACCCACGTTAAACAACAGGAGCTGATAATAGTCAGTGGACTGTATGATGCTTGGTAGTCTTTTGATGACATTCCAGATAGGAGCACTCGGTAAGTAGCACACATCTTGAGAGAGTGTGTCAGGTCAGCAAATGGGTGCCTCTGTACCTCTCAGAAAAGAGTCACCTACTACTAACCATCCATCGATTGTTTCTTGGTTGTGTTGGTTGTTATACGGGAAGCAGATCAGGCTGCCTCAGTCAGCTCCAGAGTCTCTTCTGATGTGACGGGTCTTTGCTCTTCAGTTTGAAGACCATTGAAACGGTTCTGCAAGGGTATCTCAAAGGAGTTCTTCCTGAAATTATGTATGTATTATGTATTCACCTTGTTAAAAAATATACAGTTCATCATTTTGTTTTATTATAATATAGTTAACAAGATATGTTCATCATTCACTGATCATCTTCGAGGATGAAAATAATTGCTGTTGTTATGCTAACTACTTGACTCTTTCCTAAATAATGAGATATTTCCTGTCAACTCTAAGTAGCAAGGTAGGCTCTCAAATAATGACATACTATGGGCAAATCTGAACTGCGGTGTACTCATTTTGAAGTAAGCACTACCCAGGGTTACTGTGCTATCATGGTATGAAAGAAATCTTTTGTTTAGAGATCCTAACAGGTTCAAGCCATAAAAATATATTGCCTTCGACATGACATAGGTACAATAACAAGAAGAATAGTCTTACAGTGTTTAGGCATTATTGCAATAATCTTTAAGATAATATTTTCTTCAGCCTGTCTCCACCATGTTATAGATAATCAGAGATGAAAAAAACCTGACACTTTCAATGCATGTCTTTCCAAATTCCTCTTCATATTTATACATTCCTTCTCATACTGATTACTTGAGCAGCCTCTGCAAAGTTAACCCCTGTTCCAAAAATCTTCTTTATCCTAATCTTACCTGCCTATTCTATTTTACCATGACTTCATGTCTGAACTTACCAGTATTAAAGCAATCATGATATTGCATTAAATATATTTTTCTTCATTTGACTGTTTTTGACAGCTCACTTAAGGGTTGCCCAAAGTCTCTGAATGCAATGGTAAAGACTTGGCAATTTCTACTGGACTTTATTTTAGCTTCATTATATCAATAAAAAACTACTAAAAAAAATTCAAAATGCTCAGCTACTATGTAAATTTACAAACTACTACATAAATTTACATGCAAAATGTTATATAAAAAATCTATTGTTAAAGTCAATGATGCTGTTTTCATTACTGAAATGGCATTTCACAACACACAGATGTATATGTAGCATATCTAATGAGTCTGTTATGCAACTTCCATCTATGCCTTCTCACAAGAAATTGTGTTTTTTCATGTCATACTTTCTAATACTTTCTAATATGTTTCTAATACATCATACTTTCTAGTACATTTCAAGTTTGCTTTACACACTGCACTGCTTGGAGTAGCAAACTGGCCTTTTATTTTGTTTGAAATGTCATGTATGAAGTAGCTCAAAATGAATATGACCAACTTTATGAAAATAATCCATGCTAAATGTGATGAAAGCAGTAGGATACCCTTAATTTCACACCTTCTGTTCCAGTCTCAGCACTTCCAAAAAATCCCTCCAATTGTTTTTTATGTGATCCCTCAGAATAAACTCAGTCTTAAGGCTTAGGGTCTGCTTTTAAAATTGCTGTGCTTGAGAAACATAATCAGCAGGCTATGATGACAATAAGTTAACAGAAGACTAACCAAAATAATTCATGAAATACCTGTCAATAAAAGATGACAATGAAACAGAGATGTTGCTAGTAACATTTTACCGAGAGAGTTACTAAGCCTAACATGTTTCAAAATTTTCAGCTGTAGCCTTGATAACCAAAAACTTATCTACAGAAATTCATATTGGTAATTTATGAGAAAATGGTAGCTACAGCAGTCATGTGAAACAAGACTGTTTCTTGGATAAGCTAGGTTTGTTAAAGAAAATGTAGTTATATGTCCAAAAGCAAGGAAGTCAGGCTGTATTTTCAGAATGGATGACTGCAAAGAATCTAGGGCTGATAATAGTAAAAATGATATATAACTCCCTTTTGCACCGGTGTATAAAAAGAAAGGGTGATCTGGTGGTTCAATATATAGATAGGAAAACAGGAAATTCAGTAAGGGGATACAGCTTTGTATATGTCCCCTTGAGACCGAGTAGATTACTGCATAGAGTTCTAGTGTTGACATTTTCAAGAGATGAGAAAAATTTGAACTAACAGGAAAAAATGAGAGAAATAGCTGAAGATCAAATAGTGTCATGCAGTGATGTATAGTTCTAGCGCACTTCATGCTAATCTAAGACTGAGCTGCTGCAGTTCTGTCTTTCCATTTGCCCCTGCTCCTATTATTGCCCTTCATTTTCTGCTAGCAGCAACATTCATGTGAGTGTGCACTAACCTGACTCAGGATACTGGTCAGATCAAAATTAATCACTTTTTATGCTGGATTATTTTTTCAGCTCACCTCCTTGACCTAGTTCCCTCAAGTAAGTACTAGGTAAGGGAGGAATAGGATCATGTGGCTGAAGAACACAGAAGTCCAGATTTAAATTGACATGGGCTGGCATTAAGTTATTTTAACGAACTTAAAGATTGTATTTCAATCTTCTTAAAGATTGTATCTCAATCTGGATTTTTTTGTTTCAAAAGTCTGTTGCATAGAAGTACAAAGTCAAGTACTTAATCATAAGGGGATAGTGGAAGGACTTTTAATCTAGAGATAATAAGGACTCACTGGAGGTGGAAAAAAATCAAATTTCAAATAGTTTGATATTATGGTAAATTTTCAGCTAATTAATATTGAATACTCTTCTTGAAAATGTACAGAAACTACAAATGAGATAGGTATCTAGACAGCAATAACTAGATAAAATTCATACGGAATACGTAGACATGTGGTATGTTGATGATTGCTGTATTCTTTTAATTCTGTCTCAGTCAAGATTAAACTTTATAGATGCTCTCTGTAATATTCTCTTTAGTTATAAATCTCTTCCCAACAATGCAGAAAACACTTGCATTTTTGATATGTTGATTCCCTGAACAATGTGTAATGCCTCACTGCCCTCATGGTGAAAAATTTCTTCCTAGCATCTGATCTAAATCTACCCTTTTCGAGTTTGAAGCCACTACCCCTCATCGTGTCACTACATGCCCTTGTAAAAAGTCCCTCTCTAGATTATTTGTAGGCCCCTTTCAGATACCCCAGGCTGGAGCAGGGTAGCAGTAAGAAGAAAGGGACAGCATAAAGAAACAACTGCACACTGAGTCCTACCTCCTGCACCTCCCATTGCCTCAGTGAAAGAGTTGGGAGAGACCAAGTGTAACGTGTGGTGAAAAAAAAGAGAAATTGAGGCAAAGAAGAGGGAAACTGAGCCTGGGAAAGGGGGAAGAATTGTTTTTCTGAGGTATTTAATTGGTTATAAACTCTTGTTTTCAATACCTGAATTCATAACTAAAAGTTTGGTCATTGGTAATAAATTGAGTGAAATTTCCCAAGCTGAGACTATTTTGTGTGTGACAATGTGGACAGTGATTGTTTGGAAAACAGCTGGAATCACATGTATATTTCTTCACTGTGGCATAGTATAATATTTTCTTAGGAATTTCATAAAACTGTAAAAATTTCTTTAGCATCCTTTTGTACTTTCTGAAACAGATATTTGCTAGTTTTGTTATTGTGATCATGAGTAGTCTTTTTTGATCAGAAAAGTTAAATTCTATTTCATTTAGCATAACCAAAGCCTAAAATAGAATCTTTATAAATCCACGAACCTTCAGAAAAACTGCATCCTAATTTTACCACATAGACGTACCATTCTAATCCTAATTAAATGTCTTTGCTTTATTTTGTCTCTCTGCAGTATTACTACTTGCCCACTGCTTTCAAAGCTTAATAAATCACTTGCCATAAGGCAGCAAAGTTTCCATTTTCTATGATGTATTCACCCATATATCTTACCCACAAATAAAACAAATGATCAACTTAATTAACAAAATGTTAATTTTTTGTGTCCAGTTACCACTTGCAGAGCAGGATTATGATAGTCAGAGGTTACTTGTGGCATGAACAGAGTGCAAAAAATATGATGTGCAAGTGTAAATGATATCCTGAAATATGGATTTCAACTTCAGCTTGCACTGCAATTGAAAATATGGATTCTTCAATAATATTATTCATAGAACATTATTCTAGATTATAGTACTGTCTACAACATATCTGAAAAGGAAAAGAGACATCCTTACCGGAGACTACAGTTTTGAAAAGATTACTTGGGGTTTTTTGGTAGTTAAGGGACTTTTTCTGAGGGAAAATGAACAAACACGTGCCTCACAATTACAAAATCGCAATACTATTTACAGAAGAGCTATACTGTGGATTAACCTGTGGGAAAAGAGGAAATTGGAATTAAATCTTAACTTTTATAAGGATATTTTAAGAGGACCTAGTGGTAGAAAATTAGGAAACAACAACAAATGGATCCATCTAAAAAACAGGATTAATATATAAAACGAATTTCTAAGCATCAAACAAATTATTATAGTAGAATATTATATGGGAAAAGTTACCGAATAAGTGACTGAAATGTAATTGCATAAAATGGGTGTCAGAGCATTTCTGTTAACAATAAAATACAAAGAAAAAGATGAGTTAGTCTTCAGACTGAACAAAAGGCAAACAAAGAAATTATGTCAGACCATTCCAGTTTCACAACTTGGCCATGTTTGTATCAAGCAATTTACTGGTCTCCCTGGTACAAAAAGAATATGGCAGAGTTAGAATAGGCAGGCAGAGGGACAAACATGATAATTAAACAAAGCAATAGATCAGCTTTTGTGCAGGATATGATTAGATGGAATAGGTCTAAGAAGATGAGAAAAGACAATCCAGAAGGAAGAAAAGGCCTATAAACCAAGGAGTTATGCAAAGAAGAAGGATAAGAAATTACTACTAATCACCTCTTATAACACAAGAACAAGAAGGCTACAATTAAACAAACTATAGTTTCCAAACAGGAAAAGGGAGTTACACAATGTAAAGCTAAGCTGCAGAATTCCTTCTCACAGGATATTGTTAAAAACTCAGATAGGTTGAAAATTGGGTTTAGACAAAACAAATAACTCTCACTAGATTTATTGTTGCTGTTTAACAAAAAGACTGTTTCTGCTTCAAACATTCCTGAAGTACACTTTATTGGAGATAGGCAAGACATACTGAGGAATTATTGCTAGAAATTTGTGCTGTCTTTATTCCTTTTTTCCTGAGAATCCATAGTATTTACCATCATCAGACCTCCTATTTAATTAGAGGGCCTTGGGTTTGTTCCAGTAGATTAATTTATTTCTTTTACCTAAAAACATCTCTTTTACAAATCTTTGCACACCTTATGGTATGGATCCATTTTATATTGCAGTTCATTATACTTTTCTGAATCAGATTTTTCTCAATATTTTAATAGCATTTGAAAATGCCTGCACAACATTCTACAGTTCACATAACGGAATGGAATGGAATGGAATGGAATGGAATGGAATGGAATGGAGTAGAGTAGAGTAGAGTAGAGTAGAGAGTAGAGTAGAGTAGAGTAGAGTAGCATAGCGTAGCGTAGCGTAGCGTAGCGTAGAGTAGAGTAGAGTAGAATTTCAGTTGGAAGGGACCTACAGTGATCATCTAGTCCAACTGCCAGACCATACTGTAAAAAAAACCATTCATGGAACACAGGTGAGTAAGTTGGCCTAACATACCTCTGTCTGTAAAATCAAGAATTTCTGTGAGTTTGTAGGAAATTTTTCTTTTTATGGAGAATCAAAGAGCAGAACTCCAACCAAGTCTCTTTTTCCTTATAATTATAGGAAAGCACTTATTTAAGTATATGCCCTTCAGACCCCAGTGAAGATAACCTCAATCTGTAGTGTACACTAAAAGGATAACTTGAAAAACTCCTTTATCCTACCCAGGAAGTAATTTCTTATTTTCAGTAATTGTCTATTTTCCCTTTTTGTTGGAAACATACAATTACTTGTTTACACAAAAATAATCTATTGCATCTATTAACATTCATGGAGAACAAAATATGTGGTTATTATCAGTAGAGAAGTTAATTATTTTGGTTTTGCCTCCAGGTATCTAGAGGCTGATCGTTGTTTTATATTTGTATTTATATTTGTGGTTGTATGTGCCATTGTGACTTCAGAGGTAATATACACGAACTGTAAACATGTTTTTGTATAGGGTGATGCGGTGTGAAACTTTACAATCCAGAAGTACCTCACTGAGAACATTTCTTTGCCTTTGAAGTATTTTTCGACAGTTCCTGTTTAGAGAAGTGTGAACACTTCAAAATAAAATCTACCTTGTGACCCCTAGTATTAAGATGAATTTCTTTGTATGTGTTTGTGTTTCGTTCAGTTAATTGTTTTCAGCTAACACGAGCAAGATCTAGTTATTTCAGCATTCCTCCAAATAAATTCACTGCACATAAAGAGAAAACTTGCATGGTGGATGAAAGGTCTGTTAAATTTCTGTAGAATCACAAAGCTCAGCAGAAACTACTCACTAAGTTTGCAGAAAGAGAAAAAGTGTTCCTGCAGAAACAACTTTCCGAAGTAGAAACTTCCCAGTGAATACACAGAAACAAGCCTGCAGGAACAAACTAGCACGCTCCTAAACTTCTAACCATGTTATTTAATAAATCTGCTAAAGCAACTTGTTACTTTAGACAGCTGGTTATGTGGAGTAAGATTGCATATGAAGATGGGATTACACATGGTTCATGCTACCTAAAATCTACTTCTGAGTATAACAATATGATTGAGTCATCTAGCACTTTCACTCCTTTCTGAGGTTATATTTATCAAAGTTGTTCAGCTTTAGTAACTGAGAAAGCAGTGTGGTCTAAGATAGTGTCACTATAATTCTGATATTTGGAATGACCTTACTATCTCATACACTCACTACCTCTCCTCAGAGATACTGGTTTATTTTTATCTGGCATGCCATACTACGTGAAGGATAGATTGATAAACTTCAGGAGGGAGTATTTATCTTGTAAGACAGTGCTGCCAGAGTACTATCCTGAAGCTTAATAAAACATTATTGTTCCTCATTTGTCCCAGAGTTGCTACCATATCCTTTTTCACACATTATTCATTAGATTCACAAAATGAGTATTTTTTTACTTTTCTTTTGCAGGATAGACTCGTCATTCTGCCAAACACCTTATTGCTTTTCACAGCACATTGTATCTAGTTTGAGTTTGTCTGTCTTAAACATGTAGGAGTAGACCTCTGGACAGTGTTCCAAACCCCTGTTCATTATAACTTCTCACCTGTGCAGCTCCAGCTGCTTCAAGTATTTCTTGATATTCAAAGCAAGAATAGATAACTGCATGTTTTTTTCTTTCTTCTGCATGTGCTGAGTTGGAAAGAAAATATAGGGGAACCATAAATCCCATAATGGTTTGAAACAATCAGGAAATGCAACACATATTCAACATTAAAATGTTTTTTGTTTATTCCCTCTAGTTTGTTTAAGAATAAAAAAAAAATCTTGGTCTTATGGAGTGATTCACCACATGCAGTCTGCAGGCCAAACACCCAACTAGAAAAATTATGAGAGAAAAACAAAATGCAGTGCTATCTATGCTTCTGTCACTGCTAAAAGAATGAAATGGACAAATATGAACTACAGGTAGGGCTGCGTCTCTGTGAAAGAGTATGTTTAAGTTGGTAGATGATACCTTTGTATACACACTTAAAGTGTAAAAATGTGTTTTTCCATACAATATCACGTAAGAAAGGAGCAACTGGATTTATGCTACTGTTCTAGGATTGTGTATAGAATGTACCTAATTAAATTTTACTAAAGCATCAATTTACCAAGTCTTGGTATTATAAATTATGCTGTCTGTACTTTAATTTCATTTTAGCTGATAGCCCATTTATTTGACCTATACCTGCTGACAGTTCCTGTATTTCTATTTGTATTTCTACAGTCACACTATCGATACCTTTCTTTGCAAGATGCTTTGTGATAGTCTTTGACAATGTTCTTGGCAGCTATAGCTCCCCATGTGACAGGCACAACATTTTCTGAAAGTCTGATTGACTTATATTCGTATTTGGGTCTAAACAACCGAGAAGCCAGTCAGTTATTCAGAGAAGAGGGCTTGTGTTTTATATTTCAGAATGTCTAAATAAACATAAAGTGAATGTCTTATGAATGAAACAATCATGTTTTACTTTTACCAACTCACTGATTTCATATACTAAATACTGTTTTTTAAAACCCTACCTATAATATGCCACTATTTTTAAGGATCCAAAAATTAAAAATAAAAAATTAAGAGTTATGCTTTCATTTTTCTCATGGGCTCACAACACAAAAGGCACTTTTGGTTCTAACAGAATCTTTTGATGTGAATTTTTCCTCAGATTACTTCCACCTTGTTTTTTTTATCCTTTGCAGTGAATATGCTAATCAAATTTACTCAATACAGCTCTTTTCATAAGTTTCTGCCTTTTTTCCTTTACTGTAAGCTGTAAATCAATAGTAACTGATTCCTGGGGCCAAATATGTTGACAGCAGCTTAATCAACTTGTGCTCATGCTACTTTCAATGTCATCTCTAGCCACAAGGCAGTAAATTCTTTCAGAGCATTTTTCTTTGAACCGTTCTGCTGTATTTTCTCTTTGTTTGTTTTGGAACATATTTCTGGCCCTTTCCCTCAAGAAGTGCTTTTAGTCAGCAGTTTAGAGAGTGCCTCTTTCCTCCCAGCCCTCCTTGTCTTCTTGTATTTCTTTTATACTTTCCCTCCTAAGAATTTGTAGAAGTTCTTGTTGGCAAGATTAGTATGCTTGATCTTAATAGACATTTTATGCTTGCAATAACTGTACTATGATGGAAGAAATGTACTTCCTATCTGTACTATATATTCTTGGGTCAGATATCTGGATAAATTACACCCCAAATTGCTCAAAAATACTAAACAAATTTTGAAAAACTCTCAATTGGAAATACTGTATTGGAGGAAAAGTAGGGAAAGAGGGAAAGAAATAAAAAGAATCTTCAGTATTTACTGAAGATAAAGGATAACATCTGGTGTATCTTTCCATTTGTTAAGTCATATTGTTATTTGTAATCAATAGTCTAGCAATATGATGTGTACCACTAGGTCATCAACAACACCTTCTGAACATCTTAAGTTCAAAGCTTAACTGTAACAGGTTCATGAATGCAATTACTAAAAAAGTATTTCCTAAACATAAAAAATTTAATCATTCCTCTGGATAACTGGATGTAGCAAGGGCAAAAAACCCATGAATTCCTCTGCAGAAAAGAATGCCATGATCTTAAATCTATAAAAATTATATTGATTGCAGAACAGGAAAGTGATACATTTATAACAGCTTCATAAAGCATTGTATGTATCCCTGCCAGCCAAAAGTCAGCCTTACAGTCACTTTGTTAGGTATAGTCCCTAAAACTCTCCACAAAAATATGTTTTCTCTCTGTGGCAATTCAGCAGGGGTGGCTGTCTTAAAAAAGAACTTATAAGCAGTAGCCAGAAACTTGTAAGCAGGAGCCATTCATGTGTCAAACAGTAAAGTTTACCTGTGATATTATTGGTAAGAAAAATCCAGAATCTGTGGATTGGATTGGTTTTTTTCCTTCTTTCTTTTTTAGAACAAAACTAAATCCGCTGTCACATGTGAGCCCAAGTAAATAACCTGTAGTGGATGTGGATACTGGATTAGTTACACCCTTTACTAGGCTATTGTCCTTCCTAGAGGGCATGTAGACCTATATTCCGTAGATCTAGACTTGCCTTCCTCAAAGAGGAAGATTGCTGTTGGTCAGGCAGAAAATCATGTTGGTTTCTGCTGTGCAGCTGCTTGCAGTTACTAGTCCCAGGTATTACTAGTCAAGGTCCTGGACACACCCGGGCATTTGTCTTCATACAACTCACTGAATTCCAGGATCTTCCCCCAATTCCCAGATCTCATCTTCAGACAAGATCTTAACCTTCTTTTCAGGACTTTAAGACCAGAATTTTCTCAGTCTAGATAGTATGCATGCAGAACATATGATCAGTCTTCTAATTGTTAGTTTTGTCCCATTTTTTATTACTTGGAGGACTCGGGACTTTTTGTTCAGTCCAGGCATTATCAAAAATTTACAGCAAGCCCATACCAGTTGCTACCAGCAAGTAGCAAGCAGGCTTCTGCTTGAGAGATGAAAATTTCCATTTTGAACACTTACACACACAATTATCTGGTACCTATCAGCATGCACAATTTAAAGTTATTTTTTTGCCTACCACAACCCCCAAGCAATTTGTTCCTTTTGAATATGAGGTTCAGGCATACTGTACTTACTAAAGCCACCTAACATTTAGACAAAGATACAGCAGTCTGATTTTACTTAAGGTATCAAAAATTAAGAATTTAGTTTAAGCTGCTAATCTACTTCCTTTTCATCATTTTTGCATACAATCTCAGCATGTAACATAAGTCATCCTAAAAGGGAAGCTGAAAGTAAACAAGATGAACAAGTAGCTCAGGAATCAAGACCTTCTCCTGAAGTGTGCCCTTTGTCCAGTTCAGTCTATTTATTTAAATCTGTTTCTCCCACATCTAAAGCAAATACAGGAGCCATGTGTTCTCTGCCAATATTTCCTGAAGATTGCTTTAAAGATCTTTTTCTGACTAGATTTCCATTTCAATGCACTGAGAAAGCAAATATTCTCAAGGTTTATTTTTCAAAATGTAGCCCTACTGACTATGGGCTAGAAAAGACTACTGTAATACAAAATATTTCTAGATATTGTAGCATGGGTATTGTATTTGGGAAGACATGAAGAATTGTGCGTATACAAAATAATGTGTAACCAAAAAGACATTCTCTTGCATAAGGGAAAGCCAAATCCATTTTGCTCAAAGAGGAAATCTTTCAGGTCAGAGCCTTTAACTATTGTTTCTAAAAGTTTTATATTTTTTTGTCTAAAGCCACAAAAAATTACTGTTTTGATTCCCTTCCACTGTACAGGAATATTTGAAAATGTATTTTTAATGGCATCATCCCAGCAACTTCCCTAATGCAAAGGTATCAAGTTGTAAAAATTGAATGTATATTGGTCAGTTTTAATAAGGACCAGCAACAGCTTCATTGATATATCATGGTACAGGCTTTTGACTTTCTGGAGAGGGTGGGAAGAGGTTTGTTTCAGTTTTGTTGGATTTTTTTAAGGTTGAGAAGCAAAATAAATCTGAATTTTCTGATAATATTACAACAGTGGTATTTTTATAGCTGCATCACAGTCATACCACTTTATAACTCTCTTACTACAACTAGTACTTTATACGACATGTAACAGATTCCAAAACACATGCTGTATTGTGTGACGAACTTCAGGAGAACAGAATTTGACCACTTCAAGGATCTGCTTGAAAGATTCCTGTGAGATAGAGCCCTTAAGGGAAGACGCCCCCAATATAGCTAGTTAATATTCAAGGATCATCTCCTCCAAGTTCAAGAGCATTCTATCCCAAGAAACGGGAGGTCAAGCAAGAATGCCTGGAGGCCTGCATGGATGCCTGGAGGTCTGCATGGATGAACAAGGAGCTCCTAGCAAAACTTAAACACAAAAAGGAAGTATGCAGAGGGTAGAAGCAGGAACAGGTGACCTGGGAGGAATACAGAGGCCCTGCCCAAGCATGCAGAGAAGCAGTTCGGAAAGCCGACCTGGAACCAAAAGTGGCAACAGATGCCAAAGGCAACAGGAAGGACTTGTATAAGTACGTAAATGACAAGAGGAAGGCTAGGGAAAATGTGGGCCCACTGCTGAATGATGCAGGGGCCACGGTGACACAGGAAACAGAAAAGGCTGAGGTGCTGAATGCCTTTGTCACCTCAGTCTTTAATAGCAAAATTGCTCCTCAGAAATCTGAGGCCCCAGGGACCAGAGGGAAATGTTGAATCAAGGAAGGTGTACCCTTGGTGGAAGAGGATGAGGTCAGAGAATACTTAAAATACCTGGACATACATAAGTCCATGGGCTCTGATGGGATACTAGCTCAGGGAGCTGGCTGATCTCCTTACAAAGCCACTCTCAATAGTTGTACAATCATAGCAATTGGGAAAGTTGCCGGAGGATTGCAGGAAAGCAAATGTCACTCCTATCTTCCAGAAGGTTAAGAAAGAGGACCAGGCCAATCAGAAAAGGCTGAGAGATCTGGGGTTATTCAGCCTGGAGAAGAGAAGGCTAAGGGGGGATCTCACCAATGTACACAAATTTCCAGAAGGAGGGTGTAAAGAAGTGTGGTGAGTGGCTGGCTACCTGACCCCAACCAGCTGTTCTCTCACTCCCCCTCCTTAACAGGATAGAGGGAGAAAATAAGATGCAAAAGATCATTGACTGAGATAAAGACAGTTTAAAAAGAAAAGCAAAAGCTGCACATGGAAGCAAAACAAAAAGAATAATTTATTTACTACTTCCCATCAGCACACAGATGTTCAGCTGCTTCCTAGAAAAGCAAGGCCTCAGCATGGATAATGATAGCCTGGGAAAAGAAACACTATAACCACAAAAATCCCTGCATTCTCCCCCTTTCCCTCAGCATTTATGGTTGAACTCTGTGTCATATGGTGTGGAATATCACTTTGGCCAGTTTGGGTCAGCTCTCTCAGCTATGCTCCCTCCTAGCCTCTTCCCCATCCCCAGATTACTAACATTTGAGGAAAGGAGAGGGGGAAGAAAGTTGGAGAGAAAGTCTTCGTGCTGTGCAAACAGTGTTCAGCAAGAGACAAAGTTCTGGTATGTTATCAACACTGTTTAGCCACAAATGCAAAGCACAGCATCACAGGGGCTGCCATGACAAAAGTTAACTCCATCCCAGCCAGACCCACCACAAGAAGACAGAGACAGGCTCTTTTGAGTGGTATCCAGTGACAGGAAAAGAGGAAATGGGCAAAAAATGAAACACCAGAGGTCCCAACTGAACATAAGGAAATACTTTTTTAATGTGAGGGCGACTAAGTAAGAAAACGGCTTGCCCATGCAGGTAATAGAGTCTCTATCCTTGAAGATGTTCAAAAGCTGTCTAGACATGTTCCTGGGAAACCTGCTCTGGGTGGCCTTGCTTGAGCAGAGACGTTGAACAAAATGACCTCTAGAGATCACTTCCAACCCCAGCCATTCTGTGATTCTTTAATAATATGCAAAATTAACTTTCTTTTAGTGGATGTTTCACTAATGTATTTAGACTCTTCAATGCAACATACCAAAGGGGATGCTATTTTCTATAACCTACCATTAATTCTTGTTACTTTATCTTCAATTTCAAATAAAAAGAGCCAAGATACAGGCCAAATAATTATAATGATCAATCGATTGATCATTGATTATGAGACAAATAGCTACCTGCCTGGATTTCATGGATGTGTTGAATGGAATAAAAAGAACTTTTATGGTTTTCCTAGAGTGTCAAAGACAATGATAAACTAAACTTGGTTTGGTTTTTTTTTTTCATAAAAGATTTCTACAAGCAATAACAACTTACATGGAAACAAATACAGGGACTTTATGGAGAGATGAAATGAAATTTTCACCCTGCACCGATGCACACAAGATGTTTACAGCTTGATTCTATAGGATTTTCCCTATGAAAGTGGAATTAAGTCCTTTTTCACTAACTATAATGACTTGATACATGTTGAAAGTAAAATGATTCTATTATTAGGTACCCCTATGAACAATTACGGAAAAATATTGCTGGAATTCTGTCCTTATGTTCAAAAGAAACCATAGCAGGCGTGAGCTAACATTATTATTAAAATCAACACAAAAAATAAAAAAGAAAGCATAGTAGGAAATAATTTTCACAAACATTCACAGATTCCTTACTGGAATGAAAAAAGTCATCTTTGAAAAAGCTGCTTCAAAAAAGACCAAAAAAAATATTTTAAGTTCAACTACTTTGGATATGAAGCTTCTCACTTATATACATATGCTCTATAGTCTCACCTAAACCTTTATCTATTTATGGTTCCACCACTTCTTCACTAATCTGGATATCGTCACTTTGTTATTATGCTCACCTTGTAGGTGTCTTACCATTATATTCAGTGTCAAAGAATCTGAGGCCTATATGACACAACTCTCAATAAATTGTCTCTCTTCTTTATTCTCATTAAACACAAAGCTACACTACTTCAGATAAAAGTCACAAAGTAAAATGGTCTTATACATAACTCAGTGGTATATGCACAGTAGAAATGTCACTGTATGACTAGGCATCTCAGGACTTTCAGCAACCTGTTTCTCTTCAGGTGTGACTACATTAGTGTTTTTGTTCAGAACAGGAGCACGCTTTTGAGCAGGATTTCCTCATTACCCCTTTTACTTAATTTTGGTTTTCACTGTAGATTAACCTTGGATCCTGCAGAGTTAATTCCCTTTCAGATGAAACCAAATTCCCTTTTAGGTGAAACCAAACCTGAAGAAGTACTCTAGAAATAAATTTAGTATACAGCAGCTGATAAAGAGCTTTCAGTCCACGGAACTATCCAGGATAAAGCTACCAAAACACATATAATGTGATGGCTGGCCCCGCAGCTTGTTAATGGTAGATGATATCTTCGATGTTTGAAGGCATTTTTGTTCTGCAAATCAAGGCTGTGAAACACCAGCTGCTTCGTAAGAGTACAATTGGATTATGACAGTAAAGTGTGTAAATTTTAGTTAACTTTGTTTATTGATTTCTGCTGAAATAAAGCTACAACTTTCTGTAGTGAATTTAATTGGTCATAATCAAACAAAGCAAATATGAAAACTTCAAAAGTTGTTTATTTTTTTAGGTTAGTTGCAACTCAATATAATGACTAAGAACCTCTCACTGCAATACAAGGCCTTTATTTTGACTACAGTACATCTGATGGAATTTCCACAGCATCTATGTAGGAGGAACCATCTGGAGTATATAGTGTTCAGCTATTCTATCATTTTCTATTGCTGAATATATATGCCCAACATACTGAAGTTATGACAAAAAAAATATTGTTTAGCAGAATTTATGATAAAATAATAAGGTCATAAAGAAAATTCCAATTTTGAATAACTCATCATTACAGACTGTCGGCAACAGGCAAAGTTATTTGAGATAGATCACTGCAAGTAATTAACTACTTTTTAAGCTGTAACTTCAGTTTTACAGGGATTTATTACTGCATTTGTATTAAATATTTGTGCAGCTCAAAAGAATTGCCTCATGTTTGACCAGAGAAAGACCTGACAATGTCTAAAACTGACAATACTTTGAAGTTAGGGCTACTGTCTGTTTGCATTGTGTCTTCAGAAACCATCAAACAGTTGCAAAGACACCATGTAACATAAATTTCATTCTGAAAGTCTATTACTTTCAGATACAGATATTGCAGTGAATGTCACGGCAAGAGCAGAAGACTACTCCTTCTCTCAGGTGATTATTTTTTAACGGAGGTCATAATTTCTATCACTTCTTTATTACATTTTAATTGTTCTGTCTTGCTTGGCTGTATGCAGACACTTAATGAAAGTTGCAGCTGGTTTTGTATAAATGAGCCTCATTATAAAGAGGGCTGGTTGCATGCCAGAATTCTGTGTATTCCAGTCATTCACAGACAGAATTCAAAGTCTTAAGGCTACTCTAAAAGTGCAGCTATGGAGTACTTCAATAGTGAATAGACAAAGAGCAGTGACTTTTTTTTTCTTTTTTTTTTTTTCCCTAGTGATTATGCACATTAATAAACAAGCCAGAGAAGACCTAGGAATGAAAAAAAGACTTTTATTTCTAAGTTGCTAGGCTTCATGTTTTGAAGTATCCCATTGACATTACAATCAACCTGAATTCACAACCAACTCACACTGACATCTGGATCAGTTTTCTTAATAGCTTCTACCTCAAAACATGTTATTCACAGCCAGTGGGGCAAAGGCAAGACAATGCGCATAAACCAAAGGAAAAAGAATGAAAAAAGAAAAGCTGAAAAACTTTGAAAATTTGAAAGAGAGAAGTATGGTTTTGTTTTTAATACTACTTACTTTCTCAGTGTAAAAATGGGACCCTAAAAGGCAGTGCATAGGAGCAGCAAGAACTAGGTGGGCTTGTTTTGTTGTTAGTTAAGGATCCTACTTACAATTGCCTTATTGAGTGGCTTGTTTACAAACATATTCACATACACAAAGATGTTAGGAAAATGCCATGATACTTAATACAATGGGAACTATGAGTATACAGTGTATACATGTAGTTCAAAGTAAATCAGTAAAGAGCACTATAGACCAACAGATATACACCAAATCCCTTGCTGATTACAGGTGTACCAGGAGGTTAGTGACCCATTCCCTAGGCTTTAGACCAGCAAGGAAGCCTATACACATATAGGTTATGATAATTAACTGTCAAAACAGGGTGGCTGCAGTTAAACGGGCAAGATTCTTCACGCATGCTAAACCTTTAATCCTGCCAGGGATTTATTTGAGAGAGCTCTGCGCCAAAGCCATAGCAAGAACTGTTGTAATATTTGAACAAATGAACATTAGAGTTTCAGTGTCTAGATCCATGCCTTGTCATGATTTTTACCACTAACAGATGTAGCCTTTAGTCTTTTCTTTCAGTCAATACACACAAGCTTCCTAGTTAAAACCATAGCTACTAAAATGATCACAGTGAACTTCAACACAAGTGTGGAGCTTGCTAGAGTTATTTTATCCTCCCTCAAACCCTACAATAATGCTGTGTATTTTTTAATACATAATAACTAATTCCTAAATTGCTAGGTAGTCCACAAATCTCCAACTTACAAATTTCTGCCTTTCTTAAAATTAAACAGATATATAGAAAAAGTATCACCACCAATAAGAACTTCATGTTATTGGCTTACATCTTTAACACTTGTAATTGTTGTCTTTCTGGCTATGAAACACTAAAGTCCTTTATATATCAAGAAAGAACACAGTAGTAAATATTCTGTTATACAATTTTCTCAATTATTCTGTTTTGGATCAAATATATAGCAATTTTAATGAAACAATATTTAAATGTGAATACGTATTTTCTGCTCTATTCCACTTTCCCCTTTCTTCTCCAATTAATATCTATTCAAACTACATGTACTAAAAAAAAGTAAAGAACCACTGAACTCTAATATCATCATTATGACTATTTAATTTCATATTATTTTTTTTATTATTCCTAGGTAAGACTAGGTTTTTTTCTGTTATGGATGTTTTATTTTCTCCAACAAGCAGATAATTTAATTATTTATCATCTCATTAACATGTTTATTGATGTTAAATACTAAATCTGTAAAGTTATTTTTGTTATTCAATAGTGATTTTCACATCTTTTGATCTTTTTTTGTTCCACTTTGGTCATGATCATAAGCTTTTAAGGCCCCAATTATTTTTAATTCAATGACTCAGATACAGATCCTTTATTTCACTATTTTTAGAAGATGAAAAAAGCAAGATACAAGAAAGCAAAACATCTTCATGAGAAAAAAAAAAAAGGAAGATCAGCACTTTGAAATGTCTGTTTTCTGTGTGTTCTATCACCAAAGACACTAGTTGTAATTTTGAATGTCTTGTGGTGGTTTTTTTTTTTAATCTCTGAAGAAGAGGCTTTCCAGAAATTTTTATATATTATATAAATATAATAAATAAAATACCAAAATACACAAATAATTTTTAATAGTGAAACTTAATAGATTCAAAGTAGTGNAGAAAGATCCAAGAAAGCAAAACATCTTCATGAGAAAAAAAAAAAAAGGAAGATCAGCACTTTGAAATGTCTGTTTTCTGTGTGTTCTATCACCAAAGACACTAGTTGTAATTTTGAATGTCTTGTGGTGGTTTTTTTTTTTAATCTCTGAAGAAGAGGCTTTCCAGAAATTTTTATATATTATATAAATATAATAAATAAAATACCAAAATACACAAATAATTTTTAATAGTGAAACTTAATAGATTCAAAGTAGTGCATGTATTATTTAACTAAGTTTATTATTTAACTATTTCATTTTGTCACTTGTAATTATAAGCCACTATTTCCGTCTACCTCTCTGTGGCTCTTCCCAAAATGCTGCAGGTTGCCTGAAGCTATTCCAATCTTCAGTGTAAGATTTTGACATTTTTAGGATGTGCTTATCAGCCATTCAGGTGAGAGACTGCAGTGCAACACATTCTGTCAATTTCAGAAGTATTTTATGAGCGCTGTTGATATGCAACTTCTTTTTTAGAATAAAAATTACCAAACTTGATAAGGTTACTAAAGACTTAAGCTCTATCTGAAAAAAAGACCTGATAAAGAATTAAATCTTTCACAGGTCAATAAATCAACATTTATATATACAATATTCTTTAATAAAGTAGGTATTAAATCCATGCTTCTAGTTATAAGGCTGGATTACTAAAGATTCCTTTCCATCTGGGTTAGTTTCCTTCAAGCTTTAAAGTGACTCATCACATTACATGATCACTGACCCCAGTGAAATGGAGCTAGACCATCCTTCTCAGCAACCTCTGACCATTAGATCAGTAGATTTTACATCATATTATACATATCTGATGAAAACTGATCTTGGAGGGAGGATGTAATCCAATGCTTTACTGTGATATTTAGACGAAGTGTATGTCAAAAATCAAAACCGTGAAGTTACAACGGTAATGAAACATTATTTACCGAAGTGACAGCATAAAGCTGTCCAGAAACCTACATTTCAGTTGCAGGATAACAAATCATTTGTCTTCCCATTCATGTCCT
Source organism: Chionis minor (assembly GCA_013398295.1). Taxonomy (NCBI): domain Eukaryota; kingdom Metazoa; phylum Chordata; class Aves; order Charadriiformes; family Chionidae; genus Chionis; species Chionis minor. The sequence goes on from VZSF01008384.1 coordinate 210,540, forward strand.
TGCTACAGTAATAAAAGAATAAAGCAGTATTTATCTCAAGTTCAGTATTTATAGTCACTGGACATCAGTGAATTACTATGCACAATTCAAATGAAACACAAAAGTATGACTTCAATATTCATTCATTAGCAAGTGCCGGTGCTTCCAAACATCTGTGAGCTGCTGCATCTATGCAATGGACCACCATTCTGAAAAAGCAGCTTGTACCGTAAAAGCAGAATCAGAGAGTAGGCATTTCATTGGTTTAATTTACTGTGTCTCCCAGCAATTACTTTGAACCTCATGATTCAGTAATATGGCTATACTGCTTCTAGGAGCTGCTGCTACATCTACAAATTTTACCAAAGAGTAGATGTCATATCATTTAAGTAAGCAAATTCATTTATTAAGCAATATTCTGAATAAAGATTAGAAAACTGATATTGTAACTTATAAAGTGTTTTACTATGTGCAGTGCCTTTTAAGGCCTAGGAAAGATGTTTTATATTTTTGTTATATTCTTTATCTATGAGTCCTTTCTCTCCCTGTTTTGTATAGATCCCTCTAGCCCCTTTCTCATTCTGCTGCCAACCCATTCTGCTCAAAAAGAAAACAGTATTCAGCAGTTCTGCCAGTTGCATGTGAACACTGTTCATGTCTTCTATTTCATCTCAGTTGTCAGTTAAGCAAAGCTTAGAAAAAGCCTCTAAACTTTTCAAAATATCTAAAACTCTGAACAAAAGCATGCCTTTGAAATACAATGCAGAGGTGTAGCATTTAATGTAAATCTACTGTGGAATGAATATTATTCAGAAACCACTCATTTAGCTAAGTTGATACACTTTTTCTTTCACAGCTTTCACTTTCTCTTCAAAATAAAGTCTTGCAGATAGATGGTAATTTGTCACAATATATTTGTGTGCTAACTGTCCTTTCTAAAATGGGTTTCTTTTTTTTTTAAGAACTAATATCTCTTAAAAAAAAAAAGAAAAACATTTTCTGAACATTAGATGTTGAATGCTTTATCATGCACCATCTATACCTTAGAGTAACTTAGAGTTACTACTCTACAGAAACGTATAAAACCCCAAGCGTTTATTGATAGTTGAATGAAAGTATTAACAATTTAATCAAAGAGTTAGTCTTAGTCCAGTTACGGTGGTAGTAACAATTATAGGCCCCAATATCCAATTTGTGATAATTCCATTTCATGATACAACAAAAACTTATCAAACTGTCTAGTATCTGCCTGTTTCTTTGGTGTTATTCTCACATTTCCATTTTTGTGAAATGGAAAACAAAACTCATAAAACAAAAATTAAAACAAAAAAACCTCAAACAAACAAAAAAACAAACCACACTCTCACTAATGACAAACCATTAGTATTCCCAAGTTCTTCATTGGAAGGGGAGCAATGTCAAACTCACTTCATTATCTGTTTAGGATGTCTGTTTATGCTCTATACCTTCCTCTATATTTATTAGTCCACAATCTACAATGTCTATGTAAGGCCAGCATGTTATATGTGTTGGACATTTGCTCTTTTTTTTCCTTTTTTGTCTCTAAAACTGGTTCTACTCAACTCCCAAGGTAGCATTTTTTTTAAGCCTAGTAATTGACCACTAATTTCTTTATATAATTTCCTTATAGCCCTGGGGACTCAGCTCTTATCCTTTGCCCTGAGGTTCAGGCTGTCTATCCTGTACACTATTACTCTAGTGTCACAGATAATTCACTTTCCACTGACTAAGTGATGGTTATTACTAGCTATTAGTAATAACACTAGTAGAATAGAATTAGTATCTGTTACTTACAGAAACATATCAAAATTATTAAAACAGTAGGTGTTACACTAAGAAATTATGGTAAACTAAAACTGAAATAAATTAGATAATATATTGTTAGCTTTTTAGCAGTGATAGGGTTTGCCAAAACTGCTTCAGGAAGACCAACTTCCAACAAAGCAAGCTTGATTAGTTCAAATTCTAATGCTTTGCAGAATTGTTGCAAAGCTGTGGCCTGTTACTAGAATAGTGGTATGTACTGGAGTACAGCATTTTTACATTTGTGCAATTCAAAGTACAATGATAGAGAGCTCTATTTTTCCTTTAAACAAAGGCTGAAAGTAGAGGGGAATTATTGCTCTTTCTGTTTTCAGAGAGAAGATCCTAATAGATGCCTAATAGATATCTAGATATACTGCATAGAATCATGGCATCATAGAATCATTTTGGTTGGAAGAGACCTTTGAGATCGAGTCCAACTGTTAACCTGACACTGCCAACTCCACCACTAAACCACGTCCCTCAGCACTACATCTACAAGTCTTTTAAATACCTCCAGGGATGGTGACTCAACCACATCCTTGGGCAGCCTGTTCCAATGCATGATAACCCTTTCAATGAAGAAATTGTTCCTAATATCCAGTCTTAACCTCCCCTGGTGCCACTTGACGCCATTTCTTCTTGTCTTATCGCCTGTTACTTGGGAGAAGAGACCGACACCCAGCTTGCTACAACCCCTCCTTTCAGGTACCTGTAGAGAGCAATAAGTTCTCCCCTGAGCCTCCTTTTCTTCAGGCTAAACAACCCCAGTTTCCTCAGCTGCTCTTCATAAGACTTGCGCTCTGGTCACTTCAACAGCTTTATTGCCCTTCTCTGAACCCACTCCAGCACCTCGATGTCTTGTAGTGAGAGGCAACTTCAATTGTTGACAGCAGAAGTCAGCTCCTGACACTGAAAACTCTGAAAGAGTTCTAACAACATAAACTAGTCTCTTAATTGTTACAAATCAACACAGTTCCTCTGAAATCAGTTAAGTGCAATGTTTTTCAGGTACTGAGGATATTACGCCAAAAACATGTTACAGAAAACAGGAAATACACTTTTATATGCAACGTCAAAACTTTTTGTTCATAGAACTGAAACCTTAAGAGTCTAATCAATGATTATTAGGCCAGATTTAGTTATTACAGAACAAGAAGAAAATAAAGACATTAATATTATTAAAGGTTTTGCACTGCTTTTTTTGGTGTATGGAGTATCCTACATATGTTGGATAACTATACTTATTTTTCCTTATTGGCCTAAAAATTGCTTTTGCCTAGCAATCAAGTCCACATTTTCTTAACTGACCAGTGGTGAGCTCTTTAGATCTATGGGATCTCCTGTATCAACCTGTGACTCCCGTTTCACATTATATGCCTGTACTCTTCTACTCTGCACTGTATCACTTTCAAGGCTGTTGCTGTCATCTGGTAAACTGTATTATTTTATACTACTACTACTACAATTAGTGTGATAAATATTTCCTTCTATACGGAAAAATTACTTTCTACTACCATCTATAGAAAAATTAGACCACATGATTATATAAAGCTAAATTAAAACTAAGAAATTGGTTAATAATTACCTGGTTCTTAGAAAAATGGTGATATGGTTAAACAACTTCATTTTATTCAGACAGGCCATGATGAAACCAGAAGAAACCTGCAAAGTCCTAAAGCCTTGAAAAGTTCTACAAAGCCTGTCACCGGTTGCTAACAGTGGCACCTTCATATTTACTAGGCTATAAGGATGCAGCCCAATATTTTATCCTTAATTTTCAAAGACAGACTAAAGAGTTCTTGCTAGTGTACAGAACTAGCTAGACTACAAAACTAGCAAGCATGCAGAACATGCTTTCTTAGGTTTAACCCATCACATTGGCTTGTGGATGGGTTAACTATTTAGCAGTTCTCCAAATGGAGGTTCAGCCCTTGTATCTTAGAACTGCTGTCTGTTCCTCACAGGCTGAAGCTCTGCAGTAGTAAGAACTTTAATAGTTACAGGTGAGTAATTGTTATGCGATGTTCACAAAAGGGATTTTACCTAGTACTTCTGGGTATTGCAGAAGTTTGTAATTCACTCCCACTTCATGCTGGATTCACATACTACACACAGTATTTCAAAGCCTGTCAGACTTGCAGAAATAACTAGGTCCTGACCCACACTTATTGAACAGAAGAGTAGTGATTTCATGAAGCAATTTTAAGAGCAATTACTGAAGGAAAGTTCCCTGGGTCATACTTGCTCTATAACATCTAAAGGAAACAAATCATAAGAATTCCCTCAAACCCTCTGTGCATTTCTGGCCCAATCCCATAAATTCAGTGGCTGAGCTGCTGGCTTTTTTCATGTATCACACAATTTCAGCTTCTGTTTGGTATTAGCTTTACATTCTTATTTAGCAGCCACCCTTGTTAGTGGTGCTGCACAGAAGTAAATGTGTATCTTTCCTAAAGACTGGAATGGTAAATTAACCACCCAAAAGAACCTGCAATCAAACATACCTAGCAAGCCAAATATCTATATTCAGGCCTAAATATGCAGGAACATGTTTAGTTTTAAATATCTGCTTTGGAAGTGTTCAGACTTTTGTCTGTATTCAATCTTTAATTGATATTACCTGAAACTGCAAACAAATTGCAATTACTATTGTGTGAAAACTACGTCGAGTAAGAGAAACTAACACTGTTACTAAGGTAATATTGCTAACATAATGTATAGGGACTGGTATTGTAATGCTGATCATTTTGCTTTTATATTGCTTGTAATAGTAAAGCTGCTACTGCTGGAAGTAGAAATAATGTCTTAATTTCTTCAAAAGAAGAGATAAGGTATTCTAAATCAGTCTAGAGTTGAGTATCCGGCCTTAGAGTCCAAACCATGTTAGACACCTTGACTGTAAAAATTTCATGAGAAGTTTAAGACAACTGAGAACAGAAACCTAGAGATGGATCTTAAGGAGGTGCATCTAAAATATTTCCATAGTGACGGCCATTCTATAATTGCATTATAAAAAATAAAGATTAAAACTTTTGTATCTGCTGAAGAATATTACAACACACATCTACCTTTCTGGATAACAGCCTATAATCTAAATTTTTTTTTTTTTTTTTTTTTTTTNGGTGGAATAAGAGAAGGACATTCTCCATTTTCTTCCTGTAAAGCTTTGCAATGCTATACAAGGAAAGGAATCCAGATTCACAGAGCAAAAGAGATAGTAAATGTGTGTAACTGTACTCTTCTGGCTATGACACGCACTTATCTAAAATAACGTCTTGTATAATGCACAGACAGTATTAGGATAGAATGTGAATGAATAAGACACTATCATTTCCATAAATAGAATGAAAATATTCACCACCACAAAAGAATCCCTGAACATTAGGTAATATGGTGTTATTTCATTGGCATGAAGAGGAGACTTCTTTTTCTTCTGAATCCATGTTTCCTCTTCCAGATACAGGAAGATCATCTACATTTAACTTTAATTTTGATTTCTTTCTAAAGTCCATTCTCTAAGCAGTCCAGGTAATGGGACTTGTAAGCAACATGTTGACTGTGATTTTAAAATGATTACTGAATTAATCAGTCCCATTCAAGAGCGAAAGGAACCAAATAGCCCGCAACAACATTTAGAACCTTTGAAATTGCAGGGTGCAAAGACAGATGTTTGCTAGGTTTAGATGAAAGAATAGACTTAAATAACAATGAAGAAGAGGTTTTCCAGTATCTCAGTAAATGCTCCACTTTAACTATTTATATCTAACTTTATAGATAATTTTTCTNTATAAATAGTTTAAAGAACAAAAGAATTTAATCTTTGCAGCCTTTTCTACCCATGATCCGACACCAGAATAAGTTTTTTTAAAGTGCTTATTTAAAGAATGGGAAGAATTCTAGTTCCCATGATTTCCCAGTATCTGAAATGTTCTTAGTAGATGACAAATTATTTGATATATTCTTGTAGCTCATAAAGTAAAAAGCAAACAAGTAAAAAACAACAAGCAAACTTGCAGAAAATTTTATAGGAGAATAATTTATCTGTTTTCCTAAGAAAAAAACCCCACCTTTTTAGAGAAGATTTCATTTTGTAATAGAAGTGAAACTAGTGGCAACAAAACGGTTGAAATTTATTAATTTTTCAACACATTTTTCTAAAGGAAAAACTAGGCTATAAAACATTATAATAGGAAATTTTGTGTGAAACAATGTGTACAGTACTTGTGAAAAGAAGACAGACACAATAGGTAAACAGCTTTACAGGAATCTCTCTGTAAAATTAATCTTATTGCTAAGTGCAAAAATAAGCAATAAGTTAGGTTGATGGAACAATTTATGGAAAATATTATTTTTCTAGAACTGCAAAATAAATTAATCAACATTGTAGAAATGTTGACTTCCTCATATGAAAGGAAGACTAAGCAGATAACTACTCAAAAAGTTTATTACTATACATTACAGTACTTTTATTCCCTTCTGTACTACCACTATGCTTTGCTCTCCAAAGTACTTCTTCTATATGAAAGGCTTAAGAAAAAAAGACCCTGACAGTGGCATTATACTAGAAATTAAGTCTTTCCTGATACCTTGAAACACTGTGAAACTTGTAAAAAAAACTACCAAAAAACCCCACAAAAACAAACCAAAACAAACAAACAAACAAACCCCAAACACAACAAAACCCCCAAACTCCTTAATCCTTTATTTTATCAAATACTGCCCAGTACAAGCCTCTTTTCTACATGCTTGCTTTCAAAACATTTATCCGAGGGTATTTTTCAGTATTGTGAATGAGTTATCAGACTGACTTTATTTGCCTCCATAATAGAATAATCAAGCCACAAAAAAATAAAACGTGCAAGAGATTCAATAATTAAGTGTAAAGTAACATTTATAGTTTCTGTAGGTCTAGAAGTTATAGAATACACTATTACAGGGTATCATTCTATTGCTGTTTCATATTGAAACATGAGGAATAAGCTAAAAGTCCATTTCAGACAGACAAGTTATTTTATATCATTTTAGTTATATTCAGAAAGCATAGTAAAGACTGTTAGAAAAATGTAGAGATAGTAGTTTAAGCAACTAGAGTTCAAAACAAATTGTTAAGTTGCTTTAAAGTGTATTTGTAGGTCTCATGAATAATGTATCAGCTCTAAAGAGCAAAGCAAAAAATAGTAGAACAGAAAGGCAAGTGCTTGCTGGTGAAAAAAAATAGTATTTCCAGCTGAACAGTTGTTTCTTTGAAAATTGGTTGCAAGTACAACATTTTGAGAATTTCAGTCAATGAAAATATGGATTTTGCTTAATCAGGTGATTTTTGTCAGAGAAATGCAAAATTAAGAAAACAGCCTACTGCTGAATTATGTGTAACTAGATTTATAAAAAGCTTTGATGCTTACAAGGACAAGAACCTACAATGAAGCTAAACGTTTGAAACATGCGAAATGCTTTTAAGGCCAGTTTTACTTTCAAGCTATGAATTGAACAGTTAAGAAGCTGAGGCGATAAAGAGGCCCACTTTAAACTAAACCAGGTAAAGAAACTTGTTCAAAAGAGGGCAGGAAAGGTTCCTACACACAGGTCTCTGATTTAAGTTTAAGATCATAGGAATCACAGTATCGCAGAATAGTTGAGGTTGGAAGGGACCTCTGGAGATTATCTGGCCCAGCCCCACTCTGCTCAAGCAGTTTCACCTAAGGCTGGTTGCCCAGGAACACGTCCATTTGGTTTTTTAATATCTCCAAGGATGGAGATTCTACAACCTCCTAGGGCAACCTGTTCCAGGGATCAATCATCCCCACAATGGAAAGGTGTTTTCTGATGTTCAGGCAGAAGCTCTTGTGTTCCAGTCTGTGTCCACAGCCTCTTGTCTTGTCACATTCTGCCACTGAAAAGAGCCTGGCTCCATCTTCTTGATACTCTCCCTTCAGGTATTGATATACATTGTCAAGATCCCCCCTGAGCCTTTTCTTCTCCAGGCTAAACAGTCCCACCTCTCTCAGCCTTTCCTCAGAGGAGAGAGTCTCCAGTCCCTTGGTCACCTTAGCAGCCTTGTGCTGGACTCTCTCTGCATGTCTGTCTTATACTGGGGAGCCCAGACCTGGACCCAGCACTCCACATGTGTCTCACCAGTGCTGTGTAAAGGGGAAGGATCACTTCTCTTGACCTTCTGGCAACACTCCTAACGCAGCCCAGGATAGTGTTAGCTTTCTTTGCGGCAAGGGTACACTGCTGGTTCAACATTCAACTTGGTGAAACATCCATTTATTTAAACTAAATAAAATCTAGCCATAGTTGCAGCAAAAGTTACTATTAGCAAACCTTTCCTGAAATTACCCTCTGAAAGCTCTTAGAGGTTTATCATGTAAGAAGAGGACTTACTTTGACTACTGGAAATGCACTAACTGACATATCGCTAGCCTATACTCTTGATGTAATTTAGTACATATTTTGACTTCTCTGTTTCCAGCTGATGATTTTCACTGTAGAGAAAACATTTCTGAAACTAATTTCTGGGTCTGTGGCCTTGTGGTTTATGTATTAAGTTCCATCCCACTGGAGTATTAACTTTATCACATTGATAATTCTATCCCAGTAATACCCTTTCAAGTTCTAGATAATAAGTAATACTTCCTGCTTCAAAATCTGTGTTTCTTATTTGGCTAGATTATGGATCCAGTACTTTTGATTGAACACTTGAAGTTCAAAGTTTATCCTCAAATTACATTTCATCCCCTCCTCCGCAGCTAACCTAGATCATAGAATCTATAGAGATAAAATAATACTTATTGATGGGATAAAGATTTTGGTTTGACTCTTCAACACGAAAGATATAAGGCCAAATACTTTTTCATATCCAAGTATTTCAGGGTACAGGAAATTTGGGATTTTCTTACCAGTCTCTAAAACTGGACATATTATCAAATTGTCTTTCTCCTTCAACTGCTAATGTAGGACTGAGAAGAGAGAGAGGTCAGTCACTCAGGTTTAGAGAGATTTATCCTTTCTTATGTTTCTGTGAAAAGTGGGATGAACTACCCCTGAAAGTGTCTCTCTGCAATTTGATTACTGAGAAAGTTTAAATTAGGGTTAGTTTGAATTGGATGCCTAGTTTGCAAATGACTAAGATTATGTGAATCTTCTCCAGGTCAGATATGATTTATTAGATAAGAATTTCAGTTGTCAGTTAAGATACACATTCTCTATTTGTTGAAATATTTTGAGATATTTACATCAGTGTTCTTTACAAGCATTCACATTTTTGTGGTATGTATGTGAGAGATACCATTCAAGATGGACAGAATGAGAAAATTACAGGATTCCAGCAGCTCTATGAAGGGGCAAGAATCAATTTACAGGACAAGATTTGTGCACTGTGTCTACTTTCCTGTATCTGGAGCCGTGTTAAGTTTTATGTCATTCAAAAGATTTACATTTTAATATAGCAGAAGCATAAGAACAGTGATTAAGCTGAAGACAGTACGAGACGGATTTTAATGAATGAATCCTGCTAATGAGAAACCATTTACTTTTAAATGCCAATATTTTCCATCTGCTGAAGGTTTGGTACTCCACAACTGTATTGAAGACTACTTTTGGTGGAGTTTGATGTATATGCTATTGGTCTGAACTAACTTCCACTGAAATGTTTAGGAGACTTTCTGAGGATTTTTATCGAAATTTGATCCATCCCTTTGTACTTAGTATAACAATATACATACTGGTAGGTATTTAACAGTTAAAAATAGGACCAGAAGCTCTGGGAAATAGTTTTCAATCCACTGCTTCATCTCAGTATTATTACCACAGGGATTCTAGGTCAACATTAAACTGGAACCGGTTCTCTTGCTGTGATCTGAAATTCTCTTGGAAAAGGTTAATGGGGAGTAATAACTCTACCTGTGCCACACTTCTCCCCATCTATCTTTCTGTTCACATTTATACTAGGCTCATCACTGCCACAGAAAGGGGACAATGAAAAGGCTCAGATCTCTGAATCTCTATGACTCAGGTATTGATCAAACTGCCTGCCAGTTGAATGAAGTGGCACACATGTATGCAGACAGATGGGTTTATAGAAAACTCCAGGAGTTTCCAGTCTACTTTAGGGGAGTATTTAGGCCAAAGGCTTTTGAGATACAGTGTTTCCAAAGACATTTTTGGCAGCAGCAACTTCAAGTAATTTTTCAACAGCCTACGTGTATGTTAGATCTGTCTAGTCTACTGTTTTCACTGAAGACTTTAGGTTTTACGTTTGTTCTACAAGGAAGCTTAATCAATCAATTTCCCCTCCCCTCCAATGTTATGCTTGAGTTAAGTCATTCCTTTTTGCACAGAGGATGTCCTACATTTTCTCAGTTCTCAGACCATATATGTAGATCAAAACAGATTTAATATCAAAGATTTAACCAGCTTGATTGATTTGGGAGAGGATACAGTAGAAAATTGTATGTTTATATTTTTTGACTGGTTTAATACATTGCTTATAGTTTTCTGCTTTGTTGCAAATGATCATTTATAAATCTTGCAATTCTGTTTTTCTGATCTTAAAAACTTCCCTTGAAGAACACTGACTCATTTCTTTCAAAAACAGAGTGTTTACAAGTAGGGAATACAATATAACTTCATTACCTTGAATACTAACTCCAGTAATAGCCAAGATTTTTTTTTCCTCTGAGAGAAAGTTTGTGCAGCTCTAAATATGATAAGTAATTTACAATATTCCTGGATGATCAATAATGACTTTTTGCTTCAGAAACCCAATGAACTGGAAGAAAAACATATGAATATTCATTTCTCAAAAATCATGGTCCGTAGCTTTGTATGAGGCCTTGAAAAGCTATTACCATTTATATAGCACCATCACTGACATCTATAAAATGTTATAGAAGACAGACATCCAGGTAAATGGTCTGACCTAGTCAGTCATGTTATACTTTTCGATCCTTATATTGTCCTTTTAATCCCATCTTTTTCTCAAAAACTTCAGAGAACAGAGGAGATAGGTTTTCAATGGAATGTTTCATCACAATTATATATCATACGATAATTATTTGATTAATTGCTTCTCAAGGTTCTTTCAAAACTCTTGTGTAAACTATGGGACATGAGTGAATATAGAATATTAAACAGAATATTTTTAAGGTTGCTATCTCAAGTGAGAGATCAGCACTAGGCTGATTCTGAAAGAATTGCAAATACTATTTCTAGGTTCCTGTTTAACATTTTGAGTTCTTAAAAAGACTTAATTAAAAATCAAATAACAGAGAAAGGGGACATCTTGTCATCCAATAGTCAATGTTTCCACTTATAATCTTTCTACATGATTAACATGATTGTAAATCATCGCTACAAGCTCTAGTTAACTAGTCCTGGTAACGAATGAAACCCAATCAGGAGTAAATTTGAGTGAAGTTAGGTTTCTATAACAAGAAATGAGACAATAAAAAACTAGATATTTTATTTTTTTCCTTTTGGGGGGTTTATTCTCCCCTTGCCCCTGCCTAATTATGACAACATCTTAGGTTTACCTGTGAAAAAGTACCAATTCTTTGAATGTTTAAAAAACAAACAAACAAAAATTGCTGCACTATACAGAGCCATTTCAATTCTGAGGATGGCAAAAAGCCACTCCTGTGAACCACAGCAAAAAGAACACAGTTCACTGAAGCAGCGGGGCACGAAGTTTGATGTCCTAACTCTCAACACAATATTTTGACTTCAAGGAATGTACGCTGCAGAATGGTGCAAGTGCTTAAAAGTCAACTCATCGTTACCACAGAGTTTAAATATTCTCTTTTAGACGTGCACACAGCAGTAACACGTCTCATATCTACTCAAAACATGAACTACAACTAAAGAATACAAGGCTAGGCCTATCTTCTGGCTGAGATATCCTGTGGACACTTTGCCACCTGAGGCCTAAAATTCTCCAAAGATCTGTCTTAGTATTTTGCTGATACATAGGCTGAGCCCAGGATGCCAACCAGCAAAACGTAGGTAAAAATTAAAGGTGAATCCAACTTAACTTCTACTTTTAAGGTATAGGAGACATCCAGGCCAGAAACAGGATTCCAGACCTTATTTTATTACAATCTAATCTTTAAACATTAATCTCCAGTAGGAAATTAATCTAAAGATATTTCTGAAAGTTCACTTCATTGTCTTAATTTCCCCCTTGTAACAATTTAAAATGTATTGTTATTGTAATGGAACTATTTCCCCTCCTCCAAATTGCACTGCTGGAATGTTAAAGTTATTTTATTATGTATTAACATTACAAGTTAATAGTACAAAAATATATAAAAATAATAAATGAAAGCTTGAGAATTTCTCTGTCTATCCTCTTACTTTAATCCCATGAAATGCACAGCCTAGGAATATTCACGGTTACCTGAAATTTCATATGGTTATAATTTTCTAAGCTGTGATTTGGATAAATACAAATCAATGTCTATTTAGCCTATGACAGACAGAAAATTGTGTCACAGTAGTTAAAGAGAGAATAAGGATGGAGAGATTAAATAGCAAACCTCCCCAAATTTTTATAAAAGCAGCATGAACAAACTCAGATGCCAAAACTTTACAGCCACAGAACACAGGTTATTAATAAAATTGATCTTACTTCCGTGAATTCTGTCCACCAGAAACATGGAATATTGCATAGGTAACCCACTAGATGTCAGAAAATGAGGCAATTTCTAACTCCCAATGAAAAAAGAAAAGGAATTTAAAAACATTCCAGACATCAGCCTCACTCAAAAGGGGAGAAATATATATTTATGTACTGCCTTCCAACTTGTCTGTATTTTGGAAAAAAGTCTCAAGACCTAATTCTAGTCCTGTTCCTTAGTTACATGGCTTTCAGTATATCATTTTAAGGAGCTTTATTTAAAAGTTGTCAAACTGTAAGTTACCATTTGTCTGTAGCTTAACTATCTTATGCAGTAATTGAACTTTGCCAATCTTTTCCTTTCGAGCAATCATTCAAATTATTATAGAAATGGACAAATATGTTTGCCAATATCTGACACGCATATTAAAGGCTATTTTACCAAACAAAAACAATAGCAGTTTTACCCAGTACACACTGACTGTGTAAGACTAGCAGTTCTCTTTTACAGGTTCTAATCCCATGCTAGGGATTTAATTAATCCTTTCTATCAAGTTGAACTAAAAGGGGACAGTAAGAAACTGAGAAGTGTGGTGGAAAAGAAACAAGTTCTTGAAAGTAGCTTATCTCCTACTTTCTCAAAACATTTGTTCGTAACAATATTGAAATATACTATACCATAATTTAATTACCTTACGAAATAATTCCTATTTTTATCACTAGAATGTAAGTTCATAAATGGCCCATAGTCAAAAACTGTTCTGTCAAGTTAATATTTTAACATATTTTCGTCATACATCATTTTGGCCAAGAAATAAGGTCAGTGTATACCAACCATGCCTGCAATTTAAGTACCTGTGCCAAGGAGCCACCTTATGCCAACAGAATTAGTAGTTAACCAGATGCAGGTGGCTCATCTCCTCTGCCTGAATTTCCTCGAAGCTAAATATAGTTTAATTTTGTCAAAATATTGTGCTATTTTATTAACACATAGCTTTGCTCTATAACTCATTTCACTGACTTAAAGGCCATCTCTCCTTTTAGATACAGATATAATTAAGATATATATGGAATAAGATAGATATATAGATGCTTACAGATGTCAGCAATTATCCTCAATTTTGTAAAAATATATCTTCAGTTTCAGTTATTGTAATCTAATTTTGATTGTAGAGAAGAGGAAACACGATCATAAAAGGTTAAATGTCATCCTCCATTAGGTAGAAGTACCAATGACACATTTCATTGCTCAATGGAGGAAGTCAGAGTGATTTTCAGACTCATTCTTTACTATCTATTGACATAAATTCAATCTAGTTACTAAATTTCATACATAAACAGCAAGGAATATCCATCAAAGTGCTTGAAATTGTATTCCATTTCAGTCATCCTTTGCCTTTTCAGGAAACACATACCATTGCTAAAACACCAAGGGAACACAATCAATGCTTCAGGACAGATTCCAACACAAGAGAAATTAAGAGGCTTAAGAAAGGGGGTGCCTGGAAACATACTTAAGCCTTCCATAAGGAGAACAGAGTCCCTTGAATCCCATTAACAATGAACTAAATTATCATAAGATAATAGAAGAGTTGAAAGGGACATTTAAAGATCATCTAGTTCACCAACCCTGCAATGAGCAAGAACATCTTCAACTAGATCAGGTTGCTCAGAACCCTGACCAACCTGACCTTGAATATTTCCAGGGATGGGGCATTTACCACTCCTCTGGGCAGCCTGTTCCACTGTTTCACCACCCACAGCGTAAAAATTTTCTTCCTTCAATCTAGTCTAAATCTACCCTTTTTTAATTTAAAACTGTTACCCTCCATCTTATCACAACAGGCCCTGCTATAAAGTTTGTCCTCATCTTTCCTGTAGGCCCTCTTTAAGCACTGAAAGGCTGCAATAGGGTCTCCCCAGACCCTTCTCCTCTCCAGGCTAAACAACCCCAACATTCTCAGCCTGTCCTCATGGGTGTTCCAGCCTTCTGATCACTTCCGTGGCCCACCTCTGGACTCGCTCCAACAGGTCCATGTCTTTCCTGTGCCGAGGGCCCCAGAGATGGATGCAGTACTCCAGACAGGGTCTCACCAGAGTGGAATAGAGGGGCATAAACATCTCCCTTGACCTGCTGGCCATGCTTCTTTTGATGCAGCCCAGGATACAGTTGGCCTTCTGGGCTTCCAGTACACATTGTCAGCTTATGTCCAGCTTTTCATCCACCAATAACCCCAAGTCCTTCTTGGCAGGGCTGCTCTCAATCCCTTCATCCCCCAGCCTGTATTGATACCAGGGGTTGCCCCAAACCAGGCCACAGCATGTGGCCCTGTTGAACCTCACGAGTTTCACACAGGTCCACTTCTTGAGCAAGTCCATGTCCCTCTGGATGGCATCCCATCCCTCAGGCATGTCAACTGCTCCACACAGCTTGGTGCCATCTGCAAACTTGCTGAGGGTGTGCTCGGTCACACTATGTCATTGATGAAGATATTGAACAGTACTGGTCCCAGTACCAACCCCTAAGGGATGCCACTTGTCACCAATCTCCAACTTTCCCTTTTTCCAGTCATAGGGGACTTCACCTGACTGCCATGGCTTTTCAAATATCATGGAGAGTGGCTTAGCAGCCACATTAGCCAATTCCCTCAGGCTTCTCAGATGCATCTCATCAGGTCCCATAGACATGTATGTTAAAGTTCCTCCAGTGATCATGAACCCGATCTTCTCTAACAGTGGGAAGGACTTTTCTCCCCCCTTCCCTGTATTGTGGTCCATCCACTCAAGAGGTGTGGGAAGAGAGATTGCCAGTGGAGACTGAGACCAAAAAAGTTGTTGAGTCCTTCAGCATTCTCGTCATCCAATGTTAGCAGTTTGCTAGTTGTGTTCATCCTGAGGGGTTCACTTTCATTGACCTTCCTTTTCTGGCTAACATACCTGTAGAAGCCCTTATTATTTTTCTTTCCATCTTTTCCATCCAGCTGCACTGCAACCTTCCTGACTCCATCCCTACACAACTGTGCAGCGTCCCTCTACTCTTCCCAGAATACCTGTCCCTGGTTCTACTGCCTGTGCATCTCTTTCTTGTTTTTCAGTTTGATCAGCATGTCTTGACTCAACCATGCTGGTCTCTTGCCTTCCTTAATTAGAGCTGCTCCAACCTGTTCTGCTGCTGCAACAAAATATTAAATAACTATTACAGCTTCTCTTTTCTCTTCTTTTTGGATGTTGACTCTGATAGGGATGGTGATCATCTGCATATGAGACACTCTTTGAAATGCATGAAATAGCTGTAATCATCTAATTTTTGCTCACCCTGGAACTCCTACAGACTACTAAGTACACTAACAACTCAGTAATTAGAGGAACTCTATCCTGCTGCTTCTTCCTCCAAGTTTGATAACTCAGGTACAGAGATAATAGCAACTGCTCAGTAAGCACCTCTGCTTCATGCCTTCCCACTGCCCCCTTAGCATTGAGAGCAAACAGTAAAATTATTCAATTACTTATGTTTAAAAGACACTGCCCAGTTCAAGTAGAATTTGCTCAAATTTGATTTTAAAAAATATTTTACAGATTTCAAATTTAAATAATAAACTTTTAAATGCCCACCCAGCCACTCACTCACCCCTCTTCCTCTCCCTTTCCCTCAGCATTTATTGCTAACCGTAACATCATCCGGTATGGAATGTCAATTTGGGTCAGCTGTCCCAGCTATGTCTGATTCCAGGACCACAGAATCTCCTAGCAAAGATTTGAGGGTTTGTGTTTGTTTAGCAATTCAGTTTGTTCCATCATGAGCAAAACTTGGTGGACATTTCTCTCAATAAATGAATGCTTAGAGTCATAAGTTGAAGGCTTCAAAGGCCCATAGGATGTAGACTTCAAAAGTGTGTGTTTGATTAAAGTTTGGAAAGAATATTATGAGTACAGACTTCTGCATCCAGAATTTCTTCATTGGTTTTAGAGGAAATGTGTATGAGTACAAAGATACTTTCTATACAGACTGATGAATTGACTAGGGCTTAAGGCTGAAGAATCTGAAGACAAAAACTGGAAAACGCACATCAGGAAAAGGATTTATGAGAGTTGGACCTTATGATTTTCATAAGAACAACAGGGCAATAATTTCTACTACAACTCTGATCACAGCACAAGACAGATAAGGAGTATCATTAACTCTAAAATGTATTCTACAAAAAGTTATAATGCTCATGCCAAAGGTCATCTTTACATTACCATGGCAAAATTAAAACACTGTGTGTGTAATTTGATTATATTGTATGTTTTTGTAAGTTTTAACTAGATCTTCAATACATAATTTGGAAAGCACAAACCCAGGGCAATAATCTCATTAATCTTACCAAGTATATTTTTGCTTAACTGTGTAATATTTTTAGTGATATATTTACTATTGAGTTTTATAGTACCTGATGCACATGTTGAAGCTATTGTCATATGATATGTAATCATGCACAAAAAAAAAAATCACTGAAGTTTCCACATTTCTGCTGCTTTCTACAAGATTAAAAAAAAAAATCTAGTGAAACATTTATTATTTTTTGTTGTTATTCATAACAGTAATAAAAAACATTTATGCCATGCTATAACTTGGAGTGCTTTGAGTTTAAATAGAAATTTGTAATACTTGGGAAACCATCATAATTCAGGCAAACAGAGAAAAGAAGGACAAAAGTTAAATAAGATACACTAATATTAGCAAGTAAAAAAATCTGGTTTTTGATAAAGAGAATAGTCTGGGAAGGGAAAGTATACACACACAGAAATTCTTAGAAGAAAATAAGATGAAGGCAACTGGGATATTTCTATGATACTAGCCACCACATCAGCCAATTGTAGTTATGCCTCAGAGAAATTCTCTTCACAAAGAAGATTACAAGCCACTGTGTTCTCTGGTTTTGGAGATCCTGACAGAATTCCAGATGCTATAGCATATTTGACCAAATGCCAGAAAATTGGGAATATTTCCTGGTACTTCCACCCTATTAGCAAAACCAAAAATGTTGGCTTTAAGCACTTAAAATCAAATGCAATGCTTTATAGGAAGAAGGATCAGAAAATGAAATCCATATGAACACAAGTTCTGAAAATATGAAATATTAAAAATTCAGGCATAGATTCTAAATTTGGACCATGCACTTACTACATGATTATTGCAGACATCTGGCAGCTTTACTGATTTTTTTCTTCCAAGTCCAGTAAAACAACAACAGGCAGTCAGCTTTTCCCAAAGGAAGACAGGAAAACAGGATTCAGATAAATAATCTCTCACTATCTTGAATGCCTGTTTCTAATAATATACACTTCAATAGCAGTCTATTTTTGACTCTGCCTCAAAAAACTCACAGAAATTGTTGGGGGGAAAACAGCCACTATAGTGTGATTAACCTTTTTATCCATACAAGTGGATGTGTACCGTATACTACCAACAAGACAACAGCAGCACTTCTGGCACTGCCAGAACAAACAATGCATAAGACACCTTAGTCATAGAGGACAATTTGTGGCTAAAAGCAATTTAATAAACTTAGATAAAGAAGAACTGAAGAAATACTTTTCAGAGCATTTGAAAAAATCTGAACAACTCTTTCAGAAAACCTTTACCTAATAATCAGATATCATTGTGTGCTTTCAAGAACATTGAAGTAGGTTCGTGGTTTTGTCTTTTAAGCAAATACAGTGCATGAAAGCTTCCGGACACACAAAATATGAAAAAAACAAGGTTAAGAAACAGGTAAATATTCCCTGCACCACTCTCCATACTTTGTATAATTTAATAATAATAAAATAAATAAATAGATTGTTGTGGTTTGGGCTGGATTGGCCCAAGCAGGCAGAGCGACAGATGTTCCCTCTCTCCTGCTCAGGAACACATGGATTGGAATCAAGGGCAGATGAGCAGAGTCCTCTTCGAATGCTGACCATTGAAGGAAGAGGGCTGACCTTTTGATCCTTCAGCTTTTATACTGAGCATGAGGCACATGGGATGGAATACCCTGTTGGTCAGTTTTGGGTCACTTGTCCTGTCTGCTCCTCCCCACTGGTGGGACCCCTCTACATTTTTCCACTTCCAACCCTCCAACAGGGCAAATAACAAAGTTTTCTGGCCTTGATTGTTACAGCACTAAGTATAAGTAAGAGCCTCTCTGTGTACCATGCCTTGGCATCAGCTATAAACATAGGTTTTATGAGAGTGAACAGTTTTCTGCAGGATATGCTGTTAATTTCAGCAGTTAGAAGAGGCCTAGTTAGAAAGCACAGTTACTGAACAAAACTGGTCCTGTTTTACCTCAAGCCAGGACAATAAATAAAATAATAAAATCCTGGACTTGTGTCATCTTGGGCATTCATCTCTTTCTCACAGTCCTCTGGAAAATAAGAATTGATCAGGTTTTGTAGGATTTTGTTTCAGATGTGGACTGATGAGTTAAACTCTATAGTAAGAATAAGGAAACATATTTCTTTCTAGAAGGCAACTTCTGTGTCAGCTGCCCACCTCTTAACACTTTCTTTCAATCAGTGAGCTTTATCTTCTTTCCTACAGGAGTAGGGGCTTTGTTTGGTTTGTTCCCTGTCCGCACCCGAACCCCTTATGCTCCACTTTCTCCTTAAGAGGAGAATTCTGAGATATAAACAGCTTGATAAGAAAACCCCTTTGCCATGACATTTGTTATTTAAAGAGCAGTTAACACTTGTGATCTGATAATTGGGTGCAGTATCTACAAAACCAGAACCAAAGCATTGCTCTGGTATAATCTAGGGCTTATTTACTAAGCATACTGAGCATAGTGATGGATAGCAATATCTAGTCAAGTGGTTTTATCCTACATAGTACATATTACGTCCCACAGCCACAGTCCCTGCTCCTCTGCTCCAGGTTAGACTGGCAGCACAGATCCAGGGGCCCAGGACACTCAAGCTGACAGCTAGTTAAGTCCTAGTCCTGGCTGGTGGCCTGGCCCCTATGCAAAAGATTTCCACCTCGGACTCAGCCTTTGACATGGTGTCTGAGGTCTACATGTGGTGTGCACTTCCCATTGGGCAACTATTCTCTCCATTTTTTGCGTTATAAACTAGAACATCAGCACATGCTGCTAATGGCCTTGCTAATCAAGTAGGCTGAGGCCAAGCTCCTTTGACTTGCTCTATATCCAAGAACAATTAGCAGTTGTCACCATTTTCATTAGGCTCTCTCTCACCTCCTGTTCTCCAGCCTCAAACATGTTACAAAAGTGTGAAGTCAGCAAACATCTCATAACATAACAAAGTTCATTTATTGATGCTTTGTTTTCCAGCTCATCCTGAGTTAATCTAGTCAGACTTGGTAAATTTAGCCAAGGTCTCATTTATCTGGGTAGTGAATTAGGGTAGACTTTACACCACGACAGTGTTTAAAATGAAATTTTCTACAAACTTTTTAGTTGAAAATAAGCCAGCTAACTATTAGATCAAGTTTCCTGATATTCCCAAAAAAGAAACGCAATGAAATAAGGTGCTAGTACCTTTGCACACTCATGACACTACACATAGAGGTAGCTTAATATTTTAATAAAGCCAGTTTCATAAGAAACCTTTTTAGCCTAGTCCAATTACATCACTGGAAA
The DNA here is from genome assembly GCA_013398295.1 of Chionis minor. Classification (NCBI taxonomy): domain Eukaryota; kingdom Metazoa; phylum Chordata; class Aves; order Charadriiformes; family Chionidae; genus Chionis; species Chionis minor. The sequence goes on from VZSF01008384.1 coordinate 230,586, forward strand.
TAAAATCAGGCAGAAGGGTTCACCCTGGCATGTCCAAACACTGTCAGCTATGAGGTAAAATATGAAATTACATGTGTAAAAAAAATCAAGGTAGGCCAAGGCAGCCTTCAGTTGTTTTTGACCAATTCTTCCATTTGGGTTTGGACCCGTCACCACACCACTCCATGTTTATTTATCTTTTGTGATCTACTTCCATTGTGGACTTTTCTGTCCCTGCTACCTTAATGTGACAAGTATACAATGCTACATTCCTAGGCTGTCTAAGTTTGCATATTTCCCAGCAGCAGCTGCCTTAATGTCTAAGACCATTAAAAAAAAAAAAAANATGCATTGTTTAGCATATATATTATAGCAACACAGGGAAGCAATAGATATGTGGTGTCATAGGTGCTCCATGTGACACTGAAGGAAGAAATAAGATCAGTTTTGTAAGTCAGCCTGAATGGAGGGGATGTAAGAAAATGCGGCACTATTGCTCTGCATGGAATAACAGATTTTGGCACAGAAGTACCCCCAATATGGGGAAACTTTTGGTCTTATTTGTTTTGATAGATATCACAGAAAACAACTTTTCAAATAAACGTGGAGATAGCTTTAAAAGAAGCAGCTTAATCAGGAGAAATTGACAAGAAACATAATAAGTGATTTTAAAATGCACAAAAGTTGAAGGCAGATTCTGGTGGTGGGTGTGAGATATTTCTTAGTACTCTGTTACGTGGTATGGTGGTATTAATGTGTTACACTGTTCCCCTTATTGATACAGTTTTCCAGATTCAAAACAGCTTCATTTTCCAATAAATTATTTCAAGGTTCCACAGATCATAAGTTTTAAAAAGTGCTGACCTAAGTAAAATTCTGCATCAACTTTACACATCATTGTGAAAGTTTTATCTAACAAAAAAATAAATCAGTTAACTACAACTACTACACTTAAAATTAAAAGTTTCAGTCATATTTATAATCCATCTAAGTTTTTACCTACAGAATAGTTGACAGATCAGTTTTATTTGTTTTTTCATAATTCTACAAATTAATTGAGCGTTCTGTTAACTTCCATGTTGAGTAGTCACATCATTTGTAAACATGCAGCTTGACTTCCATATTAAAAGGCCTATTCTTATAGTTCATATTTTCATATATATTTGAATATTCACTCAATCTAGTTACATCCTTCTACAATCTATATCAGAACTATTTCAATAATGATTATTTTCAGACTTTGTTTTCAAAATATATTTAAGTTCCTTCCCAGCTCTTTGGCTCATACTTATATCTAGTGATATTTAAATAAAAATATCTTCAAAAAATCTGTTTATATTACATATTTAACTGTAATAGTTGTTAAATTCTAAAGAATCTATGCCAATAATGTGTATGCTTTTGTGAACAGAATTAGAAGAGATATTATAATAAAATGCACTCTCACCTATATTAAATCTCATTTTAATACCTCATTTTATTTAATATAGCAAATGCAATTTTAAATAAGTTGCAGACATCTTTGATATTAATGCAGGTGGATTTTACCTATGTAATAAGATTCGCCTTTTTCCTCTTTTTGAGAGAGGGAAGTTTTTACACCAATACTCAATGACATAAAAAAGATCCAGTCACCTTGTTGTCAAAATGCTCTATGGCCATTTTAGAAAATAACTTAGGGTTTCTGCTGTGTCTCTTAGGACATTGATCTAAGAATGATTTAAACGTTATCTATCTCCAAGATTATTAAGCACCTAGACTGTCAGAAATAAAATTTAAAAAAAACCAACCAAAAAACAAAACAGCAAACCCCCAACCTCCCCCTAGGTTATCCTACCTGTGGCAGGATGCTGCTCCAGCTCCTGTTCAACTCATGCACGCTCCCTAAATAAGACAGGAAAGTAATTTTTACATCTTAAATATGCTAAATCTTCCCAGAAGCTTTCCAGTTCTCAGCTGTTCTTTTTTATAATCCACACTGCTGGCAGTGTGTAGATTTTAAATGACTTTGTGATATAGCTTATATTCCCAGTAATAACTCTTCACATCCGCTTTAAGTATTATGGGATTTCAGCACTTATTTATGTGTGACATCTCTTGCAAAAGAGAAAAAAAATATAACTCTCAGAAACTTTGTTCATTACCTTGGAATTCTCTTCCTGCTGGCTGTAAGTATTATCCGCTACCATGAGCTATCTTAAAGTCATCCACTGTAAACTACAATCTGAAAAGAGTGAAATCTTTTTGTCAAGTCTTTTGAGACTTGTTATAACATGAAAGTAACTTCCTGGTAGTTTCTTTGGGACAGACTGGATCCATTTAGACTAGTTGATTCTATGTGTACTTAAAGGTATATACCAATCATCAGTATGTGCTCTACTGCATTTTGTATTTGCACGAACAAATACATAGCACGTCAATCTATGCATTTATCTAGAGACTTACCTACTCTGTTTGATATTGCTTAAGTTCTGCTACTATGAAGAAAGAATTCTGCAACTGGAAATCAGCACTGAGAAGTAGCAAACATGAAAGACGCACAGTGAACTTTCATTGGGAGAGATATTTGTTTGCTTCATCTGCATCAGAAATGCCACTGAGATAAATATCAGAAGCAGAATTTGTATGTTCTTTTAAAATATATATATATACTTTTGCAAACATGTATACAATCCACCGAGGAACAGGTAAGACGAGATAGATTCCCATGACTATATTGATTTTTTTGGACTACAAATGTCAAAAAACTCACTGATGAGATTAGTGAAATTAAATAAAATAACAAAGGCTGGTTTTACTTATTTTTGTGCCTACAGTGTTCTTAGTCAAAGACACTATGTTATACACCAACGAACAGAGAAACACTTTCAGTGAATGCATATAGTACAGAAAATGGACAGCTGCACAGAGAAGGCAGAGAGCTGCTTAATTACTAGAAACAAGTGTTGAATCAAGGAGTCTTGAAAACAGAATAATGTGCTTTTAAGTTCAAGGACAAGTAGCAACAAATTATGTCAATCCAAATACTGATCTACTTCAGCCCCTTGGCATCTTCTGTTTTACTTTGGTTTCTAAATGAAGACACAAACACCTGTTCTTGCAGCAGGTGGCATTTGTTTATTATAGCTCTTCCTGCTGAGTTTTAATCATCCTGCAGCTGCAGCATCCAGGGTAAGTAAAAGTTTATAATACCAGATTTTCATATATCAGCAGTATTGGTCCAGAAAAAAATTTTCATACTTCATTTCCATCATATGTTACCAATCATGTAATTTCCCTCTCACATTCCAACTTGCTAATTAAAGAGTGAATTCATTTATAATGCTAGTAAATGAAGTTTTGAACATTCTGCCCTGAGGGTGATACTCGATTATGTTCTCCTATTGCAAAGTCTCCAATTTTTGGAAGAATATTCCCAAACCTCTGCCAATTTGTACTCTTGCCATTCTTTACTTTGAGAAGGATTGTTCAGGGAGAACCAAGAAGCTTAAAAAAAAAAAAAGTCAAGGAACAAATTAACAATATGTAAATCTCTCCATTCAGATGCAATTGAAATAAGAAAAAGGTACTCATGGGACAGGAGAAACAGGGTAAAAGCTTTCTATACAGAACTATAAGCTAAGTGCACTAAAGCAGCTATATGGATATAATAAGAAATTGCTCCTATGTATTTAGATAGATTTTAAAGTTTTGATCCTTATTAAACGGCGTCTTTTATTCATGATCAGCATGTAATATTAGTTATATTTATTGACTGTCGTTACTAGAATGAAGTCATGGTCTTCAGACTGATAGACGCTGTGAAAAAAGGTTCTATTAGTTTTGCTTAGTATTAAAGCAACAATAAGGCTTACAAAATACAAGAATTAGTTTAAAATACAGGAAGATAAGGGTTAAGAAGTGAGATTTTTACTGCGTAGAATGATTGATAGTTGTCTCAGTGCATCAGTTCAACTTTTTAGTTCTAAGTTCTGTATTTTTCATTTCAAGTGAAGTTTTAAGGAAGGAGTTGGGGAAAAAAAGCACCTTAGTCTGGGTGTTTAACTCTTTCTAGGAGGAGAGAAAGAAGTACACCACTTCAAAACCAAATAGAGTGACTACACAAAAAATCTCCTGCAGATAAAATTGGATTACTACTCTAAAATGGAGTTCTGTGTTATCAAGCAAAGAAAGTTTTCTTCTATCAAAGTGAGATATGATCATACCATGTCAGAAGTTTCTGCTTCTGTAATTGGCCTTTTACAGCTGTAAAGATCCACCTGTTAAAACAGATGACGTAGTCTTGTAATCAAAGAAATCAGACTGACACAGAACATATGGTAAGTATAACATGAGAAAGGTAGGAGAATATCATGATATTGTAAGGTTTACATACCATGTGTATGGTGCTCAGTTTTTAGCAGTGAACTCAAGTCTTGTAAAATTGCCTAGATGAAGCTGAAAGATGAAATATCATATAATCCCCGTGATGTTTCATAAATTGTGTTGTGTTTTGATATCATCTCACAGGCTAATCCATGGTATGCTTAGAAAGGCAAACAGTATCTTACTTCATATCACAGAAACATGAGATGCAAAACATTTTAGAAAACAACCTATAAGCTGACATTCCCCCTCATAGTCAAAGTGTATCTATGCAAGTTTTCTGAATTCAGATCAGAAATGTGTTTTTTAAGCAAGTTTTCTCATCATTCCTACTTACTGTGTTTGGCTTTCAGATTTAGAAAAAACAAACTAGATTCCTTCCAGCTGCAACTAAACTGATAGATATGCTTCAGAAGCACATCTAATGATCACAGGTATTCAGCTACTTAAACTAGCCTGAAGTAAAATCCTCTGAATTACATCCATTGCAGACACTGGCTTTCAGCAGTAACAGTATCTCCCCTACTCCTGGAGGTAAATGAGATGAACCCAGCCAAACACACTTGTTGATCATTAGACTTGATAGTGATAATCAAAGACCGTAAGACCTGTTCTGTGTCATACCGACAATCCTCATCTCCAACAAGAAAGGGGACATTACGGATCTGTCCACTTCCCTTTGACTAGTTTGAGGGAACAGCTTTTGGAGTTTTCTTAATGGCCCTTCTATCTCTGACTCTCAATTGACTCCAGGAGGAAGCTACTCAAAAGAAACCGCTATTTCTGCCGTCATCACAAACACATGCAACTCCGCTAACTTGCTCAGCAGCAGCCAAGGAGCTTGCAGGACCACAGTTACACGGAATACACACCCCCACCCCACAGGTTCATTATGGCCCACCCTTACCTGAAGAGATGCTCCAACTGTCCCCAAACTTCCTATTGTGCTACTTCTGTTTCTATTTTTTAGTTTAAGTATATGAAGATTTTTTCTCTGTGCAAGAGCCAGATTTTTCTCTGATTGTGCTGAAAGGTGTGATCAATATACGTCAGTAAGACAGGAGAAGCCACTGCATCACTGTTAGTGACATAAAATGGATCCCACAGGGCTCTCAGTACACAGCACAGTCACCCATTATAAACAACCTGTTCCAAGAAGCAAGTCCCACCTTGAACCCTGAAGCCCTCTCTTACCTCAAGTCCTTTTATTGAATCCTGCAAGCCTTCAAAATGCTTCTCAGATATCTACTTTCCACTGCTTCCACCAGTATGCTTGCCACTCTAATAGACTGCATGATATCTAGCCTGCTTGCCACAGAATCACCTCCAGGAATAATTTCTACACACTTTCACTCCACACAGTACCTTTATTTGTCCTCTGTTTCAGCCCACATAAACCATGAAAGCACCTTTCTCCATATGACAAGGGCATAAAGCTCACATAGGTGAGGCTGTCCTCTAAGCTGGAATCACTGGGGATATTATTTCAAAAATTCTCTATAGAAAAGAAGTCATAGTTTTGTTCATGGCATGTACTTACTGTATTTCTCCACAGAAATACTCTGACACAGGTATTCCTCCACAGGTACGCTAACACACGCTACTTTGGCAGAGAGGAGACATGATACACATACACAAGGAGTAGGTTATTTTGTAGGTTATTTTGCTCTTCTCGCTTTCCAGACCCTGTTTTTCAGGTGCCATCTGCACTTTTACGTGACCTCACAAAGTCATAAGAACTAGTGTGTAATCTCTTCTGTGAGTCCAAACTTGCCTTTCATAGCAGCAGGAGAAGAAGCTTGACAAGGTGAGGGAAGAAAAAATGAAGACCTTGGAGATTTCCATCCCTGTGTCTTGTTATGTCTTGGACAATACCCATGGGCATAAAGCCATCTTTAACAATGGGCAGAAAGAAAATAAGACAGAAGGCAAGGACTGTCAGAAGTTAGGATAATCTACACTGTCAGTGGTTTAGGGATTCAGTTTCATTGAGGTCATTATAGCTATTAAGCCCTGAGGCACTCCCAGAATTTTCAGCTCTGTTTCTGAACCCTTGTACTACTTATGGCCTCTGTTTAGTGAAAATAATGGTAATACAGCATGGCCTATGACAACATGCTTATGAATATTAGCAACATGTGCCTCTCCCATTCACTGGTCTGATAGCACACAGTTCTTGTACTGAGTAATGGTACAAGAATGCTACTTGTTCCTTCTTACAGCTTAAAAATATTTTTTTAAAAAAATACTAATACAGATCTTTTCAATCATCTACTTAGTCTTACTTTATGTAGCAGCCATTTTGTGTTTTTTGCCATGTATTTCTCAACTTTTAAATTCCACTGTCTTCTTTAGAAGAGGGCTGACCAGGAGGCAGTGTGTGCTTAAAACCCACATGTACCAAGGAAGTGTGTGTATGAGTGGGAAGGTATGTATGCAGATAGGCACACATATAACTGTGTGTGCAGATATAATTTTGGGGATTAGTTATGAAAAAGTTTTTAGAAATGTGTAGGTGCTTATTAGCATTTTGAAAGTGTCTAGTATTGCAGTTTCTGCTGTATTGCGCATCAGTTCTGAAAGTGTAATAATTCACTGGTTGATTTATGGATGATGTAGTTAACCAACAATAAACCACTTTGATTTGATAAAAACTAAGTTTTAAGCAGGTTTTTTTGCTGTGATACCTCATCAAATGAATAAATTTGATTAGAATTCTATATGGCTGATCATTGCTACAGGTCGGTAACAGTGACATAGAAACTTATAATCATACATAAAAAATACCTCTTTACACATTGTTCCCCACTCAGACAACTGTAGAGTATATTTTAATCAAAGTGGGGAAAATAAAAACATCAGAGACCAACCCATTTCTTTTTTTCATACCAAATCCTGAGACTCTGAAAGAAAGTTAAGAACATACATTTACATGGATTATATTTTATAAAAACCTATGCATTAAAAAATTCCTTCCTCCTCACGCTCTTTCCCTGCTCCATTGTGGGGTCCTCCCATGTGAGACAGACCTTCATGAGCTTCTCAAGTGTGGGTTCTTCCCATGGCCTGCAGTTCTTCAAGAAATGCTCCAGCATGGGTCCTTTCCACAGGGTTCAGTCATTCAGGATCAGAATGCATCAGCGTGGCTCCCGCGTGGTGTCACAGGTCCTGCTGGGAGCCTGCTCCAGTGAAGGTTCTTCATGGGGTCATAGCTTTCTTTGGGGCACGTCCACCTGCTCCAGTGTAGGGTCCTCTGTGGGCTTCAGTGTGGTTATCTGCTCTGCTCTGGACCTCCATGGGCTGCAGGGATACAACTTGTGTCGCTATGCTGTTCATCATGGGCTGCAGGGGAATCTGTGCTCTGGCACCTGGAGCACCTCCTCCCCCTTCTTCTTCACAGACCTTGGTGTCTGCAGGGTTGTTTCTCTCACATATTCTCACTTCCCTCTGTTGCACAATACTGTTGCACAGTATTTTTTTACCCTTTCTTAAATATGTTTATGCAGAGACACCATCACCTTTGCAGATTGACTCTGCATGGCTAGTGGTGGGTCCGTTTTGGAGAACTGGCTCTGTGCAACACAGGAACAGCTCCTGGCATCTTCTCACAGCTGCCAACCCTGCAGCCCCCCTGCCTACTACCAAAATTTTGGCACTTAAAACCAATACAAGGGATGTGCCAGTGTGTGCCAATATTTGACCTGAAACAAACTCTGAAAAGCCAACTTTCCAATGGAAGTGCTTGTTTATAGTTCTTGTTAATGCAGAGCACGGTACCATGGTATATAGCAATTTAACCATCTTCATTTAGTTTGAAGTTCTGCCGTTTGCAGAGATTTCCACTCCTATTTTGTCAGTGTTTGTTCTCTGAAGTCAAGTGTTGGGGGTTTTGTTTTGTTTTGTTTTGTTTAAAGCTTCATTGTTCTTTTTTATTATATTTCGAAGACGTGAAGAACTCTAACATCCTGAGCCCTGACCACCAGAGATATTTTAAAGGAGAGCAAGTAAGGAATAGATATACGGCTCTTAATTAGATACCAAATTAGGACAAGTGCTATCAAGGAAACAGTCATTTCAAGCATCTCTTGAGAGAAGAATGTCAATGATCAATACAGTTTTTCCTTTGTAAAGGGAAGGCGGAGGGTAGAAAAGATAGAATTGAAGCCCTTTAGTCTTTCTTTTGTTTGGTCATTCTTTAGTCATTCTTTTGTACTTACTGGTGGGGAATATAGTACTTGTTCCAGTTTAAAGTATTAAAAATAGACATTTCTAAAGTGTTTTCACTGATTATGATATGCTAACAGCATTTATTTAAAAATACGTAGTTAGGTTTTTATTTTTGTAAAAATTATCATCCTCATCCAAGGTATCACTATACTGAAAGGTTAAATCTGTACTAAGAATACTGCATAGAGGCACAGAAAGCATTGCAAATTAATTCAACGTTATTTAGCTTTTTCTTCTGCTTTTCATCATAGATGAAACAGACAAAGGAACATTTTTATCCTTTCTACTAGCTTTAAGGCATAACAAGAATGTCACACAATAAAGGGTCACATGAATGGGCATTAACAGAAACAATATCTGTCCTGGGACTACTTGCTTTCCTAAGCTGAAATTTATATTTCATTTTGCTATTGAACTCATAGCATTAAATATTAACCCCTAATATTAAATACTGTATATCTCCCAAAAAAAGCTTAATGCTAGAATTGGTCCAAAACCCCAAGCCAGAAATTGTTAGAAACCAGGAAAGAATCATGGGAAAACATCACTGAATTTGTTCTGTTCAGATCTGCCTTAGACTACTACTGCTGATTGTTACTGAAAACTTGGTACTGGGCCACAGGCACTTTACGCATCCTTAGAACTGGTGTCTCAGTTCCTTCAAAAAATGCAATAGCTTAAGAAGTTTCATTCCAGGATGGACCTCAGACTTAGTAAAATGGGCAGATATCTGCTTGTCTGTTAAACCAAGTAAGTGCAAAGCATACTAGAAGATTTGGAACTGTAGCCTTGAAAGTACCAGGGAAATCTTGGATCAAGGTTCTCCATCAACTGAATTCTGGCAATTACACCACTTCCCAAGCACACAGAAATGTGTCACACAGAAGACTAGGCAGCAAAGCTGCCTATTAGTTGTCTAACAGACAGCATCAGAGCTGCCCATTAGCAGACCCTTAACAGATTGCTTTGTGGAAGTCTTGCATCAGAAAATTAATTGAAATGAAAACTCAATGTGTGTGTATATATGTCTATAATTATATACATATAAAGATAAATATGTAAGATATTTTATATAGAGAGATACATAAATCACTACAAATATATTCTTATTGCAGTAAATACTTCTCTAGTACTTGTTTTGTTTGAGTCACCTTGACCAGATTTATGACAACTTTTCTAGGCAAGGTCTTGAAGAGTTTGGCCACATATACTGCACAGCATGTGTCATCCAAGCATGTCCTCTCCAGTAACCCAGTTCTTATAACACACTACTTACAAACCCGCTAGACATGAAAAAATCCAGGTCATGATGCATTGTCTTTGCTATGTTAATCAGCATCAATACAATGTTCTAATTTAACTTCATGAACTTAGGAAATAGTGATTCCCTTAAAGAATAGTATGAGCCACTTATGATTACATAAATCCTTAAGAAGTTGAGAACCTTTTCAAAGGGTTATAGACAGTCAGAGCCCTAGCTGTGCAAAATTATGAAATATTTGACTCTAAATAACTGATATTATCAAAATGGAATCTCAAAAATTCTTGCTGAAATTATGCCAGATCACTAGGTCTACACCACTGCCCCAGTTTGAAGCCCCATGAGACACAGGAATATTCAAGGGAGTCTGAGGAAATGTGGATTTTAATAATCATATAAAAATTGCTTAACTTGTACTTTCAAAAGCAGTCTTATCTAGAGCACAGTTGTTTTTCTTTAGCTGGATAGCATTCCAAGTAGCCTTGAATATCAGATAAAGATCAAATTTCAAATTTGGGAAAAGTAAAGGATCTTTGGCGTATATAACAGTTCAGTTTGTTCTTCTTCATAAGCCGTAGAATTTCTTCTTGAATAGCTCGATTAAGTCAGAATTTGCTTCAACAACAACCCACCCTCCAGAAAGATTTCAGTGACAGATTTATAATTAAACTATCAAAGTGGCATGCAGCTAAGACCTAGATGGCAATTTTATGAACAGTACCATATTCCAAATCACCTTCCTCTCTCAAGCCCAAGCAACTATATATCACAGTCATTTTTTGTTCAGTCTCGAGAAGGGTTTTAAATCAGTTGTCCAGAGCTATCCTGTAATAATTCAGCTGTTCTATAACTGTGCACCTGAAAGGCTGCAATGCCTACAAACTGTATGCTTTCACGTTTTGTTTGGAAGTGAAATATTTGTGTCCTCTAAGCTTCTATTTTCTTACTTTCTGCATCTGCAAACTCACTTTTGCATATGCAAGGGAAATCACTAGATTTTCTGGGCACACCCCAAGAATCAGTATCATAGGTCTCTTCTACACAGAGGTGGTAAATGACTGAATGGTAAACTGAGCAATTAATAACAAAGGAGGTAATACTACGTAAAACTCTGTAAGTTTAAGACAATAGTTATGCCATGTGTCATCTCCTTAATGAGAAAGTGAGCTACAGTCCTTCACACTTCCTGCCATTGGCCTATGCATCCACATTAACATATAGTTCTACTTTGTTTATACCACACAAAGCTTAGAAACTTTCAGAAAGAAGCCCAGATAATTCATCTGTTTAACATCAACCCACAGAATATCCTACAAAGATTGGATGGGATCCCTGGTGATATATGGATTGGCACAGGATAGTTGATCTTTCACTAATTTTTAGTCCTTTCTAAAGGTGAAAAATCTTTGGAGTGCCTCATGGCACTCTGAGACAAACCTCACATACATGCTTGAAAATGATTCTATATTCACACAGCATGAATAAGCAAAAGATTTGGACTTAAGTGCAAACCATACCTTAATCCATGCTCAAAGTAATAGAAATGTGACTAGAGTGAGCTGCAAGTAGCTTGGGACACTACGAATCTCCAAATTCTACAGGGGAAGGAACGAAAGGAGTGTTAAAACTATGCAACCAAAAAGTCAGAGTGTATTCTGAGTTCAGAAAAAACACCACGGATGTTCTGGTCCAGGATTTTAAGAAAACCTCTGGATTTCACATAATTGTTCATTTCAATAACAGAGGCAGAGCAACATTGTGACCCCCTCCACCCCAATTCCACCTGTAAATTATCACACTGCATTTATGAGAAGTCTAGATTTCATATTAAGAAAAAAATAATTTCCTTGTTTCCTTATTCCCAAGAAGTACATTGTCATCCATAGTCTACAGACACTTCATAAATAAATGTTTTAAGTCTTAAAGAATATTGTTTATAAAGTTCATAACAGCATCTAGTTCTGAAAATAAATTTCCTTAAGCTAAGCTTTTTTTGTTGTTGTTTTTGTTTTTTTTTAAAAAAGCATAAATACATCTATTTCTGCTAGGAAGTTGGACACAAAGCGCTTAAGTGCTTTCTAAAACCCTTTGATCTCTTAAGTGCCAAGATAATTGTAGTGAAAGTCTAAAACATACTGTCAATGGCATTGCACTAGAGAGGAATAATAGCATAGTGATTTTCTTAATAGTGATTCTCTAATAACTATGTCAATGTGCAATGAAGAAATATATATTGATTTCTCCTTACTCACTTGACACTTCATCCTGAAGAGACTGGGATCAAATTAATCAATTAAAAAATATTAAGGTCCCTCTAAAATAAAGACTGCAACAAACTGGTTTTATATTCTTTATTTACTGTAAACACAACAAGCCTATGGAGCATCAGTTATCTTTCTGTGGTTTTTTTTCATACCTGGCATATAGGAGAGCATAAAGTGTGTTTAAGCCATGAATAAATTGTAATGGTTCTCCATATTCGTATATAACATTAAAGTGTCAGACATTTTCATATCTTTTTTTTTTTTTTTTAGTTGAAATTAGTTTTCCATCAGGTCATTGCTGGGTCAACATATCTAGAGACAGAGCTTTAAAGACGGTTGAACAATTACATTAGTTTTCTTTAACCACAACAGACATTTATGTTAAGTGGTTTAAGTATTGTTAATTATTCTTGGTGTTCCCATATGAAAATAAAAATACGACTTGACGTTTTTAGAGTACCACTTGGTTGTGGATTTTAGAGTGATCTAACAACAACAAATTTCTTTAGAATCTGAATTTCCACAGTTTCTTAGTATAACAGGTCAAATTTGTCCTAGTTGTCACACTGAAAGCCACCATAGCATCACATCAGCTAAATCAGTACCAGTTTTATCTTAAGTACTCTCTAGCTAAGCAGTACAGCAAAGATGAATAGACTGTTATACATCCAAACAAGCTCTGAGCAAGCACCAGTCCAAAATGTTTTTTTGACCCCAATGAAACAATACCAAGCTAAACACTAGATGTAAGATGCTCACCTGTATGTTTCCTTAAAACATTTTAAGTATAATCCAGATGAGCTGGATCACATAACCAACTGAGACTATACCAGAGAGAAAAACAATTATTTGTAGCTATCCACATAGACATGCTTTTCAGACAGTAGGAAACTCAAATGCATGTCACTAATTCTAGAGGACCTGCTGTCTACTCCTCCACTGACACCATTATAGAACTAAATTTTCCAGCTTTTTACTTCAAAAGCGAGGGGAACCAGAGTCTAAGCTTGTCTACATTTGGATATGCAGCACATCTATTTCCTCTTTTTTTTTTTTTTTTAACCCTACATACTCTGTTTCCCCTCACAAGGTTTTCCCACAGTTTCTATTGACCTTTATATTGGAATAATCTTGCTTGTTTTCTACCTTTCTATTTTAATAATATTCTTTCTGGACAACAGCTGTTTCTACTTGACTGATGAGGGACACATGAGTTTGATACTCAGTTCCTTTATTAGCACCTTCTTGACTACTGTGTTTGAGGATGGTGTGATTTAATCACAGAATTATGATTATGTACTTCCATGTTATTTGAGCTTTCAGGACAGAGTGGTGTTGCAAAGAAAAATTAATAAAAGGAAATCAAGTAAATGCTATATAAAATCATATCACCATGACTTTTGACATGCATCTAAACTGTCATTAAAGACCAGCAAATTATGACCCTGTAACATGCTTTCTGGCTGGGTCAGTATGTAAAGAACTCCAAAAGCATTGAGCCGTACATTGTATTTAACAGGAAAACAGAAAATGAGACTACCACCAGTCTAAATACAAGTTTCTGTATGGGACAATTGCAAAGAACATGCTTTCTTCTCAGGAATACAGTAATGATTTTGGTTGGGATTTTTTTTCACTCAAAAATACGGAAATAAAAATGTCTTTTCATAGAATCATAGAATCACTTGGGTTGGAAGAGACCTTCAAGATCATCTAGTCCAACCATACACCTATGCCAAAACACCCCTAAACCATGTCCCTCAGCACCACGTCTACCCGTCTTTTAAATACCTCCAGGGACAGCGATTCCACCACCTCCCTGGGCAGCCTGTTCCAATGCTTGATAACCCTTTCCATAAAGAAGTTTTTCCTAATATCCAACCTAAACCTCCCCTGGCACAACTTGAGGCCATTTCCTCTTGTCCTATCACTTGTTACTTGGGATAAGAGATTGACCCCCACCTCGCTATAACCTCCTTTCAGGTAGTTGTAGAGAGTGATAAGGTCTCCCTTCAACCTTCTCTTCTCCAGGCTAAACAATCCCAACTCTCTCAGCTGCTCTTTATAAGACTTGTTCTCCAGACCCCTCACCAGCTTCGTTGCCCTTCTCTGGACGCGCTCCGGCACCTCAATGTCTCTCTGATACTGCGGTGCTCAAAACTGAACACAGTGCTCAAGCTGCAGCCTCACCAGTGCTGAGTACGGGGGCACGATCACTTCCCTGCTCCTGCTGACCTGTATTGGACTTTTTGGAAATTCATTCCATGAAAAGAATTGAAAGCCAGAATTTTATTCCTGTATTTTATGAAAACAATTGTTCAAAATTTAGAAGCTCTTTCTATGAATTCAGAAGAGAGACAGAATTCAATTCAGATTTAACTTTTACATAAAGTTTTACTAAATATATAGGTCTTACTGCAAGTGAGTTAGAAGCCTTGAGGATTATAAAACCCAGCGAAATAAATTGTGCTCTTGAAAATGTGGTAGAAGAAATGTTAAAAGGATGAGTACATACATGATTGAAAAATAATTAAAAAAAAATTAAAAATGGGAAAATCTCGGATTTTTGTTCATGCTGTCCTCATTGTCTCTTTCATTTTTATTACTAACCTCTAAAGAATATTTGGGAAAATTACTTTTGCTACTATTTGCACCCACAAAGGTAAGGTCAAGCAAATTGACTGTAGACTTGACTTTGACATTACAAAACAAGTTTAGAGAGATTCCTTTAGCTTTATTTTCTTTAAAACCTACAGAATTACCATTTTGGGTCTGCCAGATTGCAAATGTTTACACATATATATTCAACAGAGTTTGACTCAGTATTTGAGATTGCTCACACAGTACTCATACACAGGCCTCTTAAGATGTTAATATTTTTATTCCTCCTTAATAGTTATATGTAAATTTAATGTTAATACTCCTGTATATCCTAAATTATTCAGAGAAGCACTCGTGACAAGTGCAAACTTCAGAAAAAGAGCTGAAGAACAGAACAAACACAGAAGAAACACTGAATAGCCCTCATTCTACAACTGAAAATCTTTAAAAGGCAAGGAAAAGCAATCTTCCTTTAATTTTGGTCTTTCCATGTAGATTCTTCAGTGTTATAAGTCTCTCTTCTCCCTCTTACTGATAAAGAGGAACACGTATACATGCATTATATGTACACAAGCATAAACATACTCTATATGTTCTCTGCTTGAAGAAGTTCATGAATGGATAATACTATTTAAAACTTCAGAAACACTTGACTTGGATCCCGTGTTTAAACACAAGCTCAGATCTGAAGTGTTTGTTCAACATTTCTGTTAATTTAATCTTGACCTTTTTTTGTTTAACTTTTATAATTTATTTATTTATTGCATTTATTAATTCTACATCTAGGGTAGAACTTTGACACTATGCAGAAATACGTTAGAATTATGCACTGAATGGTGAAGATAATGAGAAATACTATACAGCTGCCTTACTTTCTCAATATTTATTACATTCACATGGAAACCATGTTTCCCTCACTTTACATGTGCAAATTTATGTGTATACATGTATGCATATATATGTATGTGTATGTACGTGTATATATATATAAGCATATATAGACACCTGTAAATGCTCCCTTTTTTTCAGCACATATATCATGGCTGTGAGCTTAGAATATCTTCCAGAGAAAAAAGTCTATCATCTTTCCTTCCAAATCCAAAATAAACAATAACAAAACTTCTACAGAGGTCTAATCTCAAACAATAAAACAAACAAACAAAAAACCAAAACCCCTGAAACCGCTTAAAATTTACATAAACCTTAAAGAAGCAGGGATTTTTGAACAGACTTTCTTTTACTGACTTGGTGCCTGGGCTTGCCAGAGCATTCTGGTCCAAATTTTGCCAGCACCCATCTACTCCAGTACTGCACATTTTACAGAGAGGCTAATAAGACTGTAAACAACAACCCAGGTAAAATGGGCTTTTAATTTCTAAGATGGAATAGTTTAAATCAAACTCTCTGAGTTCTGAAATCTGAACATCTGGACTATCTACCTATACTCATCTGGTGGAAGATCTCCCTGAGCAGGGAATCTGTTCTCCATCAATATTTTATTGTGTGAGGCAAGACTGCTTCAGTGTGCTGGCTTGTTTTAGCTTGTTACTTCTCATAAACCTACAGTTGTCAAGAAAAAAAAAAAAAGGGGGGGAAAATGTGTATAAGTAGGCGAATATTGGCTTTGGAATAATATTTTTTAACTTCTACAAAAGGAACTCGTCTTGTTTTGAGAACTAAAATATCTGAAAACAAGACTGAAGAAAAAAGAAAAAAAAAAGACCAAAATACAGAAGGCTGATTGTTTTTCTCCTACATAGGTACACCGTAGCTAATTACAAGCTTGAATCCCTTTCAGAAATAAAATTTTATTTCTCTTAACTTTCTGCGGGATTTCTGTGGGATGTTAATCACTAATTCTCCTTAACCTCATGAGTAACAACGCTTTTTCTCTGGTTCCTTTATTTTTTCCCATATTGTTGATTGATATGACCTGTTGAAACAAAAACTATTTCTTATTGTTTGTTTGGAGTTTACTTAAAAAAGTAGGGTTGGGATGTAGTTGAGAATTGTTAGAAAACAATAATTGCAAAGTATATTTGCCATTTCTCTTATTTTATCAACGTATTCAGGTATGTAGGAATTTTCGCTTAAAAAAATAGAGTAACTTCTCAAGATATATCCCTCAATATATTCTAAATGGCATATTCAGCTGGTCTTGTGAAATTCTAATCAGAAAACTGTTTTGCACTGACACATTTCTTATTATATTAAGGATCTGCTTTTCAAATAAAGATCTAAATTAACAGACATTAATGCAGACCAATTCAGATTTGCCTCAAGTGTATTCTTAACCTAACATGTCAAACCGATCACTATAGTGAGCTGTCTATTATGACTTTTTTGTTTGTCTTAATGAAAATCATGGCTTTTCTATTACA
Organism: Chionis minor; assembly: GCA_013398295.1. Lineage (NCBI taxonomy): Eukaryota > Metazoa > Chordata > Aves > Charadriiformes > Chionidae > Chionis > Chionis minor. The sequence goes on from VZSF01008384.1 coordinate 247,664, forward strand.
AATAATAGGAACAAATTAAAAAATTATTTAAAGTGCAACCTGGAATAAAAGATATACCGTATTGTGGAGGGTGGAAATATTTGATAGGGTTATGACTTAACAGCAACTCAAAATTTATTTGTGATTTAAGGTAGAACTAGAGGTTGAATTTTAGCAGCACTTAATCAGTAGCCAGTTCAGAGGTTTACAAAGTGATTTAATAAATAATTGAATAGCCACTTAGTTACAGATTCAAAGATGGCAATATTCACACCAACTTACTATAAGGTATTCCAAATCAATGCATATATATATAGGCAAAAGCACAGATTTCACATTAATACTTATACACATAAACAAAGCATAGAAGCACACATGCGTGCGCACACACACACACAGAGGTCTCTGATTGCTGGAATCAGGAACCTCTTAATAGTGGACGCCTTTAATGAGTGGAAGGGTACCACTTTTAACTCCTACAGGTGTATGGACAAACAGAAGAACATCCACATCCACAAAGTGGATTTATGTATATCACAAACATATAGGTGGAGAGGTGGATGAAAGAGAGGCTAGCTTACGGTAAAAATTTCCCTTTACCAAGTTTAGGGTAAATACAATGCATCAGCACTCCTCAAGGGCCATTAGTGGAGGCTTGAGAGGGATTGTCTTGCTCTGGCCTTCTAATTCTCGAGGTGTTTGCACGAGCAATGTCCTGGCTCAGGGGAGGTACTGGCCACAGCCTGCTGCATGGCCAGAAGAGCTCAAAGGGTCTTTACTACAATCGCTCCTTACAGGATCTGAGATAATTGACTTCTGTCAGGTACTTTTCCACCCAGCCTAGCTAGGACAATGGAATATTCTGGTACTTTCCACTGTGACCATGATTCATATGTTGTCAGGAGTGATCAACTGTAGTTATCTTCACATGGTAGGAGCCATGGGGACCAGGCATACTACTGTGTTCTGGTCCATTGCTCTCTGCCTTTTCTTTCTTTCATGTTAGACCATTATGTTACTTTCTGGTCCGTTGTATTATTATGTGGCCCAGGTGGGGAGGAAATCACTCTAAGTTCTGAGTGGCCTGAAGGGATAGAGTTTGAGGGCTGTGGGTTGCACCACCACACATCTAGACTAGTATATTATTATTATATGTCATCAAGCTTTTTTTGACATCTTTATATAATACAAATGTTTGTGTGCACTTTCTACTTTGAGAAGAATAGGTTATGCAAGCTGAGAAATATTCCAGATACAGCCTTATGTCTCATAAGTACATAATGAGCAGTCTTGCACAATTATTTTGATAATTAAATATTCTGCCAAATTACATTCTAGAAACAGCTTTTGTTACTGTTTCTACAAGCAACCCAATAAACTGGAACAATTGGCGTTGTCAGAGAAGATTACCAGACCTCATGTGTATTGCAAGAGAGCAGAATGTGGCTGAAAGAAACGAAACATACTTTTATTTCTATAGAAACTAGGAAGCTTTTCTACTCCATTCAACTGGCTTTGTTAGAGAAATTTGCAACTACCCTCAAAGAAAGGCTGTTGTTTACAATTCTTTATATCTACAAAACCAACTAATCTACATGGTATTGTAAACCATCCAGAGCTGACACCAAGCCTCCACATAGTTTAGCCTTAGTTTTGACACATATTTGATTTAATGTTTCATTTCTATATAATGATTGAAGAAAATTATCTCTGATGCTTGTACTATCAGCTCGAGTGAGTAAAAAAAATAGTGGCAAGTTAGTATGGAAATATAATGAACAGACAACTCTTTTGAGAAGCACAGAGTCTTAAGAGAAACAATAAAGAAAGATTGGGAAGTTAAAGTGGCAAAAATAGGCATTTCCTAAGAAAATAATTTTCAGAAAAGCTGTCAAATAGCTAGGAAGAAAGCCAGGCAAAACAGGTATTTCTAAAAAGTTGTTAAATATTTAAAAAAATCAAATTTCTTGCTGTTTTTTACCAGAGACCTCATAACAAAATCGTGGTCTTGGGCATCCTTAAATTTAACTTAGCTATTTCATATTCCTAGATTAGTATACCAAAGGTTGTATTAGGCTGATAAATTGTATTTCAGCAGATGTGGGAACATGGCATGGCAAAGCTTGAGAAGGCTTAGACTGCAGAAACAATTTGGAAGTGGCTTAGATTTACATATTTCAAAACCAGAATTCTTCACAAGGAAGTGGTCTAAAATTCCAAGTTCTAAACAAAGTCTTCACGTGTAGTTCCTTAGTTTTATTGACAAGAAAGATTCAAGGTTTTTTCATTACTTACTAAATTTTTTAGATAAGTTTGAAAATGTTGTTTTCTTATTTTGTTCATGCCTTATAAATCTCTTGTTGATCATTTCCTTTTCTGCATCCCAGAAACGCAGTCTGTGTTCGTTGCAATTTTGAAAATACAGGAGGAACTTCCATTAACAGACAGAATGTTTTGTTATGCCATACATTTATTTTTCTTTTTTTATTAGTCAGTGTTCATTGCAAAAACACACTTTGTATGAGTCAGCAGAGAAATTAGGCTTTTATTAGTCTTTCTGTGACTAAAATAAAATAAGTAATGCAAGTCGTTTAATGCTGTGTGCTGGTTTTGGCTGGGGTAGAATTAATTTTCTTCATAGTAGATAATATGCGGCTGTGTTTTGGATTTGGATTTTTTTAGCTATTGTTGAGCAGTACTTATACACAGTCAAGGCCTTTTCTGCTGCTCATGCTGCCCCACCATCAAGCAGGCTGAGGGTGCACAAAAAGCTGGGAGGAGACACAGCCAGGACAGCTGACCTCAACTGACCAAGAGGATTTTCCATACCATATGACATCATGCTCAGTATATAAAGTGGGGGAAGAAGAAGAAAGGATGGGATGTTTGGAGTTACAGCATTTGTTTACCCAAGTAACTGTTACACGCAATGGAGCTCTGCTGCCCTGGAGACGGCTGAATACCTGCCTGCTGATGGGAAGCAGTGAATGAATTCCTCGTTTTGCTTTGCTTGCATGTGTGGCTTTTGCTTCACCTATTAATCTGTCTTTATCTCAGCCCATGAGGCCTCTCGCTTTTTCTCTTCTGATTCTCCCCCCCCTCCCCCCATGGGGGAAGTGAGTGAGTGGCTTTGGGTTCTTCGTTGCCTGCTGGGGTTAAACCACAACAGGTTGTTTCAGAAAAAAACAATGATCAGGATGGAAAATCAGAGCAATGTGTCATAGATTTACTGAGGAACAGAACTGACTAAGAAATTATCCCAAATGCACATGTAGGATCTATCTTAGACTGAGTAGCATGATGCTCATTTGTAAATCACAAATAAGCCAAAAGGAAGCTGTTATGCAAGTGAGTTAAGTTTTTAGTGACAATAGCTGTGCCACTAAATACTTGCATATATTAATCCCAGAACTCTAAAATAAGAGTCAAGAAATATCAAAACAATAAATGGTGCAGCCAGAATGTTAAGGGAAAAACAGTAGCACCATTGATTTGTAGTAACATGCTAAAGCTTTCTATATAAATAACAAAGATCATTTGTCCTTTCAAGCTTTGCAGGCAGCAATCTCCAGCTTTTGACAAAACTGCAAACAAACTCTTAGTTGGTAATAATATCAAGATATTTTAAAAACCTTTAGAAAAAATAGTAACACATTGTTCACCATGCAGGAAAATCAAAGTAACACTAAACTAGATGAAAAATTGTGGGAGGAATTTCTGGGAAAGGTAATATGTATTTTCTTACTTTATGGATCTGAGGTTTGGATCCAGTGGGGTATGTTTGCAAACAAAGCTGAAATATGTAGATATGGATGTGTGGATTAGTGTATTACAGGAGGAACAGGATATAGACTCATACGTTTATAATATCACTATTATCAAGACTTCCAGCTTTAGACCTTAGGCTACAATTTATTTGTGTACTCCTAAGGATGTAGATGCCTCTGCTCTGTACATATTTCTCTTTTTCCTTTCCCTCCCAAATTTCCAATGTCTTATTCCTATTTCTCTGCAGTTTATTTTCCTTGTGCCTTCCTCAACAAAAATCATCTTCCTATAGTGTTCCATCAGTTTAAATACTCATTTTTCTCCTTCAAACCTATTCATTCTCTCACTCTCCTTCAAGAGGCTTTCTGTGTTCTATTATTTGCCTTGAGCTCCTTTTTCATTTCTCACAGACTTACAGACTTACAGGTGCTGGCCCAGTGATTGATAGCTAATTAGAATAGAACGGACTAGACTAGGCTAGGCTAGGCTAGGCTAGACTAGACCAGAATATTTCAGTTGGAAAGGACCTACAATGGTCTTCTAGTCCAAATGCCTGACCATTTCAGGGCTGACCAAAAGTTAAAGCATGTTATTAAAGGCATTGTCCAAATGTCTCTTGAACAGTGACAAGCATGGGGCATCAGCCACCTCTCTAGGAAGTCTTGTTCCAGTGTTTGACCACCCTCTTGGTAAAGAAATGGTTCCTAATGTCCAGTCTAAACCTCCCCTGACACAGCTTTGAACCTTTTCCACGTGTCCTGTCACTGGATATCAGGGAGAAGAGATCAGCACTTGCCTCTCCACCTCCTCTCCTCGGGAAGCTGTAGACAGCAATGAGGTCACTCCTCAGCCTCCTTTTATCCAAACTAGACAAACCTAAAGTCTTCAGCTGCTCCTCACAGGATATGCGTTCCAGCCCTTTTACCAGCTTTGTTGCCATCCTCTGGATGCATTCAAGGTCCTGAACATCCTTCTTAAATTGTGGGGCCCAGAACTGCACACAGTACTCAAGGTGAGGCCACATCAACACTAAATACAGCTGGATGATCACCTCTTTTGAGTGGCTGGTTATACTGTGTTTGATACACCCCAGGATGTGGTTTGTCCTCTGGCTGCCAGGACACACTGCTGACGCATATTAAGCCTGCTCTCAACCAGCAACCCCAGATTCCTTTCTGCAGGGCTGCTCTCCAGCCAGTTCTCTCCCGATTTGTAAATTGTGCCCAGCATCAGTCTGCCCCAGGTGTAGGATGAAGCATTTGAACTTGTTAAATTTCATGCCATTAGTGATTGCCCAATACTCCAATCTATCTGGATCCCTCTGCAAGGTCTCCTGTCCCTTGAGACAGTCAACAGTACCTCCCAGTCTAATATCATCAGCACACTTGCTAAGATTATATTCAACTCCTGCCTCCAGATCATTGATAAAAATATTGAACAGAACTGGCCCTAGAACTGAACCCTGAGGAACACCACTGGTGAGCAGACACCATACAGATGTAGTCTCATTTACTACAAACACTTTGAGCCCTGCCATTCACCTGGTTCTTCACCCAGCAGACTGTATACCTGTTTATCTCACATCTGGACAACTTGTGCAGAAGGATGCTGTGAGGGACAGTATCAAAAGCCTTACTAAAATCCACAAAAACTACTTTTTGAAGTAAATCCCCCATTTTGTAATTTAGAAGTAATTTTTTGTGCAATTAACTTAGTTCCTCATTCTTCTGTGATGCAGGCAGATAGAGGCAGTTAATCTGTTCCAAAAAAAGCACTTATGATTCTGGTTAGCTGAGAAGCATTTGTGGCTTTATCTGTAGCTGCTTCTTTCCTTAAGTGGGGAATACTCTAAATTAGCTTGTATAGAACTGTGCATCTATACTGATGTAACACATCTACACAGCATTTGATCTGGCTTGGGTATACCAGCTCTGTACTACATTACAAACTGTGGATATTTACTAAGCAGCCTCAGGGCTCTGACAAATAATCAAGTCATCCAAATCATCTGAGCTAATTAATTGGCTATGCTCTTAGTTCGCCTCTGACAAATGTGAAGTGAAATGACATCTTAATGAAAGAAGGTTAAGACATGCTATCTCAGTTTGATACAGCCAGATACAATTTTTTTTTGTTTGTTTTGGGTTTTTTTGTTTTGGTTTTTTTGGGTTTTTTTTTTTTTTTTTGGTTTTTTTGTTTTTTTGTTTTTTGATTCGGGCTAGCTCATCAGCCAAGATAAACCAGATATTAGCCTGAGTCTTCATGCTACCCCTCCTGTAGGCAGATCTACCCACTGGGTGTTGTAGCAATGGTACAAATGCTGCTGCTCTTCTGCATGGGCTCCAATAGTTTTATGAAATGTCTGTGGATCTGCATTCAAAATTATAATTTTAATTTCTTTGTTTCTTTTAAACTACTAGACATTCTTGTTGCAGAGAAAAGTAAGTACAGAAGCCTGAAAAAACAAGACAAATAAGCCCAAGTAACAGTTCAAAAATTTGTTTTTAAAGTAATCCCACAGTTTTCAATACAGTCCCACAGTTCTGATGACACTGATGTGATTTTATGTTTTCTGTAATTTTTTGCACCAAGTTTTGGCTGTTATTACTTAGGTATCTCATTAATCTCAAAAATATCTCATTCTGGTACAATAGATCCTTCCCTAGCATGAAAGAAACTTGGTAAAGAATGGAACAATTCATAGGGTACACAGATAGTCAATATCTGCCATATGCAGGTTTGTACCATCACGATACCACTGGTAAAGTTTTGCAGGTATTCTTCTCTGTATGAACAAGTATAGCTTATGCAAAATTTCTGTACAACTCCAGAAGGAAAAACGAACACCACTATCTTCTTCAGTTTTCTTCGGTAAATATTTGAAAAACACAAAAGCACTCTATTAAGGTAGGTGATGAGCAGATCTGAGTAAACAGTTTCATCAAGCAACTGAGAATCCTTCTCAAGGAGCAGGGTCTAATATGCAAGGAAAGCTCTCTTTTCACAAGGACCTATGAGACATTCTGTATCCCAAGACAGTAACTAAAAATAGAAGAGATATTGCATCTAAAAATAGCATTAAATTTTCTCAATATTGTCTGTAAGACAGAAAATGGCACTTGAAAGCATTTTTTCATTTTGTAGTGTTGCCATAATAGTTTAATTGCATTGACCGCATTATTTGAATACTTCAGTCTTTCAGGTGAAAAAAAGAGCATATTGAATCTGAGACCATATCAAGTGAAGATAATTTCAAATCCAACTCATTTTTCACCAATAAAAAAAGTGGACTGAGATCCTGACTATTTAAAAAAAAAAAAAGTACTTTATCAAACAGCAGGGGGCAATGAAACATAAATCAAAATAAAAAAGCTTCTTTACAAAGCAGAAGAAACATAAAACAGAATATTACTACCTGAACATTCTGTTTGCTTTACTGAATGTTTTATGAGTAGACAAAAATACAATGGAGATGTTTTTGAGATAAAAAGAAAGGAGATTTTTTTCAAGTAACCTACGAAAGTATATGACCAGAGGTATATGAGGTTTGTGCTATGTCAGAAGCTGAATAAATTTTTTTCTGTAGAAATTTTTAAACATTTTTCAGTGGCTACCAGTTTCAGGTAGTAAAAATGTAAATGTAAAAATCCTTATGTGTCTGTAAGTTGAATGATATAAAAGCTATATGGAAATAAGTTTCCACTGAAAATGGGAGTTGGTACGCTCTAAAAAAAAAGCACATTATAATAACTTATCACCCTTTCATTGCGGCATATGTTTAGTGTATGTAATTACATTTTTTGTCATTCTTATTATTTATACAAAACAGCGTTGTACTTAGACACTTGGGAGCCTTATTTATTATCAAAAGTGTTAACTAGTTTCAAATTTAAATGCAATTAACCATATATGCTGCAACTCATTTTTACAGCACATATTTTAGAGTTAAATGTGTAATTCTAAATTTTTTCTTTCAAAGGAAAGATTACTCTTCTCCTTAGCTTACTATATATATCTAGTATATCTCATATGATTTTCTGCCCTTTCTTCACTTATGTGAATAATTTGTGCCAGAACTTCTTAGGTTTGTAATTTAAGGCCTATAAGAGACATACTTTTACTGGTGGTACACACATACTGTCTGTCAGAAGTATGAATGGTGAAATAAATTTATAATAGGAGTAAGGAAGGCATTTACATATAGGAGTGTTAAAGCCCCCCACAAAGAAAAAAGGAGCTATAATGTCTCAGTCATCATGTCCATTTTAGCAGTTGCATTCCAAGGGAAAGTTTTTCTGGGAGTGAAATTCATTAAAACGCTTGAGAGCCAAAGCTGACCTATGCCAAATGCCAAAGCAGTTTTAGGACATGATCTGTACAAGAGTCTCATCAAAAATAAACACTTCCAGAGGTTGTAAAGCTTTCCACTAGACCGAGCATTTTGTTTGTACCAGCCTTTTCTGCCTATAATTACTAGAAAGGAGAAAGCTCGCCTCAGCCCCTGCATAGAATAATGAAAACATCCAGTTCCACGGACAGCTCCTTCATAACATGTTAGCCAGCTCACACGTATTACTAAACAAGCATATGCATGCTGGAAAACTAGATAAAAATTTAAAATGTTTAGTTTATTTCAATGAAAAGATTGGGACTAATGTTTATTGTTGATACTAATAAAAGGAGGGGAAAAAAAAAGTCTTTCAAATCAATCTTGGATCCTTGGATCCAAGGATCCTCATGTGATCTTACTCTTTGCTGAGGTAGAATCTTTTCAACATATTTGCTGGAAAGCTAGCCCTTTGTTGATTTCTATTACCTGTGCCTATTAGCTTTAGTAAATAGGACCAGCTATCATTCTGGACCCCCTTAACTGGCTCATCTACATTACTACAGACCACTTCATATTATTCCCAGCATTCTGCTTCCTCTCTCTAGCCTTTCCTCTCTCATCTACTCTGGTAATCAGTTAAGTTTCCCAATTCTTGGGCTAGGTTTCACAGGGAGCTCCAACAAGACTGCCACCAGCAGCAACACCAGTTGGACATGGCAGTGACTCTTGGCAGCTCTGGCACATGCAGTGTTGTTTTGCTGCTGCTCCTGGAGTGAGAAAAATGGGAAACTACAGTAGATTCTTTTACATAATACGCATAATCTTCCCTGAATGGTGGGGAGATTATCAGATGTAATATTTTTTCTGCCATTGTCTTTTCAAAAACAATTAGAAAATTTAGCATTAAAAGAAAACATGAAGCAAAACTAGGAGATGTTATCTACATATATTGGTATGTATCACTGCATAAAAAACCTTTAAGGCTGTAGAATTATCAGTTTGTACTAAATAGTAATTCACATATAGATAACTATACTGTATTCTGACAACTCTGTATGCTTTTATTCTTCAATTACATGACCACATATTCCATTCTTTGTGTACTTTTTGTCTTAAAGAGATAGCTACTTCTGTCATTTTCAGGTAGAAAACACGGAAAGGTTGCAGTAATATTGCATGAAGAAGTACAAATCTCTCATCTCCTAATTTCTAAGTACTTAATTTTGCAAATACAAAAATATTCATTTAATGTATTTTTAAAAAATTCAAATACAAGCTTTTAAAAAAAATTTCATATAGATGTTTAATGCAGTTATTATATTAATGTTTTAATATCTATGTTACTTATTATTCTAGATAAAAGACTTATGTAAATATTACTTCATGTCTGAAAGAAAATGATCTAAACATTATAACCTTGTGAGGCAAAAAACTTAAAAGCCCCTGATGGCTATGTTGCCGCTGTTACAACACGAAGAATTGTGTTAATTTCCAAGGAATTGGGATAGCTTCCAACAAAGACAAGGCTTAGAAAACTTATAGTATCTATGATGTCCAAGTTTCACATGTGTAATTATGCTAGTAATGGAAAGGTAATGTGTAAAAGCTTACTTTGCAAAGCATAAATAACGTCATAAGTAATGGACCGTGAGGAAGTGCACACAAGTGTTACACAATATCGAAGTTTAATAAGGAATTAGAACAATGATTCTCTCTGGGTATGCACCTAGCTGCAATCAAAAGATACAGTCCTTCTGTAGAGTAACGTGTACTTAAATGTTTATGAAGCTATATCTGTTATAACCAATAGTAGACCATAGCTTTTACAGTGTTCTAGATACAGCAGATACACTTCTAAGTAGTGTCTGCAATATGTCACAGACATTTTATGTTACATTTTGTATTCTACTGCAAAGCTCTAGTGTTGTCATATTACATATTTAACTTCTAAAATTGATTGATTGCTTCATAGAAAAGTGTATATGGTATTCCACTTCTTATCTGAGTCAATGTTTTACTCAATACTGTGAAGTAAATTAAAATAAAGTGTTTAAATCTACTGCTTATGATAAAGAAGACCAAATTCTAATAAATGTGAAATACAACTTGTCATGTTCCTTTCACTTTGTAGAAATGCTACCACAAGGCTTAGCCAGTTAAGTCTAATATGTTGACATTTATTTTTGCTGCAATAAATGTTAGGATTATATTTTTGCATTAAATTCTGGCATTTTTAAAGATCACGATGACAAGTAATTTATTCTTCAAATCACTCTGGTTTGTTTCTACTTTTTGAATATGGATTTGGCCATGTGTCTCCAAGGCACAGTACAAAGCATATTTCATATGTTTTGCAACCTATTAGTTTGATTTAAATCCACTTTTTCTGTCAGGATTTATGCAAGCTTTTCTTGATGTTATTTGCTCTGAATTATTGCCCAGAAATAATCACACTGAATCCAATTTCACACAGGCTGTGTGGCCTACGAGGTCTGTCACTGTAAAGCTCTAAAGCTTTCAAAATATTTTTCAATGGAGGTGATTCTTCAAATTTGTTCAAAATACAGCATGATCTTGTTTTATTTTTGTATTTACCCCTTCCCCTCAAAGCATGATTAATTTTATTGGGTGCAGTAAGTACATAACATTCTGTAAGGAAGAAAGGGAAAATGAATTGTTGGCTGCTTTTTTTTAAAGAACTATATTATTCTAAAATGCAAAAAAACTGAAGACCAATACACAGTTAAAACTGTACCCTTTCAAATGTGTTTGCTTTTTCAATAAATGTGCAATCATTCCTTGTATTTTTACATACTTGCATGTCATCTTTCAATGGTTTGAAATTGAAACGTGTTATTTGGAAGTAAATATGAAAAAAAAAAAAAAAGAGGCTTCTTGAGTTTTGGAAATGTACTAAACTTCTGTGCTCAAATGTCTCATTCAGATCTGACCCCTACAAAATGGTCTGCAAGTTTTCATTATCTGAAACACTTAACAAAATCCCTTGTAATATTATATTGCTTAATTTGCTTATCTAAGCATGCCCAGAGGCAGACTTAACTTACATCCTTACTCATTCTGATTACTTCTACCTCATCTTCATTTTATACAGGTACATATGCTGGCAGTACCTGCACTTCATGAGAAGCTTATTCACTCTCAACATTAAAACAAACAAATTAACATCCCCTGAAACAGTTGAAGCTGACAAAGTGGGTTCTTTTAGGGTTTTTCTTTCTATTTCTGTGGTTTTTTCTTGGTGTGTTTTGTTTGTTTTGTCTTCAGAAACCATTTTAATGTTTAACCAAATACCTACAGGTTGTTTAATTACGTTTATCATGAATCAATAAAATCATCAATCAGCAGAGCACAAGAAATATGAGGTAGTTCAAAGGATATCATGTTTCTCCAAGACAACTACAGTACGTATTTATTCACTACAAAGGTAGCCTGATCTCACAGTTTTTACGTATTTCCCAGTGCCCTCATCTTAGAATCTGACTGCATGAAGTCTAACCACCTTTAAAATAAACAAGCAACCAACCAAAACCACAAACTCAAACATCATTTATAACCTTCACAGCAGTAGATAGAAAAGCTAGGGAAAGAAAGATAAGGACAGTCTAGAGACTTGGGAAATAGAAGACAAGTATTAGGAATTAAATTAGTTGTCTTAGTCTATGTCTACACTTGCAGTCTAGATGGGAGCAGTAATGAGGTTTTGAAGAAAATCCCTTGATTGTCTCCACTTATTATTAGTTCTTAAAACAGCTTCAGAATACACAGGCTGGAATTCTTCCAGAAGAAATGAAAACAATAAATGCCTCCACTGAATGAGTGTCAAAGTATTTCACGTGCGTCATGCAAGTGTTCTTGTGCCTTCAAAAACTTCTCTGACACCACAAAGTGCTTTTCTTGATTCATACACACCAAACATCTTCATATTTACTGTCAACTGCCAACCCTCAACTCTTTGAGGTACCACTAATCCCTCTTCATCTGCCTATTCTATTCAGAGCTTATTTTCAGCCATCCCTCACAGGAGCTGACCAGGGCAAAAACAGGTCTATGATCTGCAAAAAATGTGCTCTTCAGAAGCTGTAATCTGTAGGGTGACATTAGGCAGAAAGCTAATGTGTTATATCTTCACAGATACTTAAGGTCTGACAGGTTTCTTGTTCTGCTCTCACCTGATGAAGAGGTTTTGCAGCATCCGTGTGCTCCCTGCTGATCTGTCCCAATGTTACCAGAGAAAGGAGGAGAAGTCCATCAGAAAACCAGAAAAGCCATCCTCAATCAGATGTTGCAGTGCCTAGGTGGTGATTTTGACAGAGGAGAAGACAGAGAGGAGAGAGATGATTAACCCTGTCATCACAAGGCTGTTCAGCAGTAGCTACAGTTTTCGGGCCACCTAGAGACCAGAGAGAAACTCAGGAGCAGGATGCACTGGATAGGTGCCAATAGTGACTGCTCCAGAAAGAGGCCTTTCTGCCAGAGCTGTCAAAACCATGCTTCCAGGTAACAATACTGGTTCAGCTATAGGAAAAAGTGGAGATCAACCTGATCAGCTAATATGCAATCCCAGACTACAGAGCCACTCTACCTGAGTGCTTTAGATGTTCAGATCTCCTGGGAGGACACAGGAGGCTGCTGGATCTGGAAAATGTGGCAGTTGCTAGGGATTCATTCATTGTTACCACCCCTGCAAGTGTTGTGTTTGTTCTGGTAGATCATACTGGCCAGATTTTTTAGTGTTAATCTCTATGGGATCAGGTGGGCAAATAGGATGATGTTGATTTTGGTCATGTAAACCCCACATACTTCTCCCAGTTTTCTCATTCTTTATTTTAGTTATTTTACCATGTTACTCGTTTTTCCTCTGCTGTTCGTATATTTACCCTTGTCAGATGACAGTCTCATGACCCAGTGACAGGGGAATGCAGCAGCTACCATGATGCAGAACAGTACCAGAACGTCACAGATGTTGTTGTTGTCCTAGCCCAGGAAGAATGCACCAGTTTCTCCTTTGAGTCTTTGAGTGGAGACTTAACAACCAGGAGACCAAGTTAAGCCTAATCTGAAATGAAATCTTCCAAACAGCATATGACGGAAATAAAATGGGCCCCAGCATCAACTTTGATCTACCAATAAAATACTTTTCTGCCAAAGTATCTGTTAAAGAAAATACAGCCTATACCAGTCATGGTTTTCCTCCACCAATTCATTTTGCGTAACGACTACAATGATTTTGCTAGCACTTGAACAGTCAGTCTTCAGTTCTGTGCTCCTTTCTACAAGCATCTCTTAGTTTTTCACATCAGTTCTGTATGTTGGCTACAGACAATCCATAACATTCAATGCTAGCAAATAATCAGATTATGTAATAACTGTACTGATGTCCAGTATTGCCCTGCTTATACAGTATATGAGCCCCTTAGGTCAGTGTCACACTGGGAACTTCCTGTATAGTTGACTTTTCCCCATGACTTCCATGTTCTTTTGAGAAACAATGTATGGAGTTTCCCATTGTGAATTACAGCTTACACTTTACTAGATATATGACTGAGGTTTAGTTATACTAGAAAACAATTTGCTTACTTTCCTCATCTAACCCATTGATACAGATCAGTGCACATCAATCACCAGCCCTCTTCACCTCTTCAGAAGAATATCCTCTATCACTCAACTAAAAGGCCAAGACTCATAGAATCATAGAATCATAGAATCATAAAATCATAGAATCATAGAATGTTAGGGGTTGGAAGGGACCTCTGGAGATCTTCTAGTCCAACCCTCCTGCCAGACAAGGTTCACCTACAGCAGATTGCACAGGATGGTGTCCATCCAGGTGGGTTTTGAATGTCTCCAGAGTCGGAGATTCCACCACCTATCTGGGCAGCCTGTTCCAGTGCTCTGCCACCCTCAAAGTCAAGAAGTTCCTCCTCATGTTCAAAGGGAACGTCCTATGTTCAAGGTTGTGTCCGTTACTTCTTGTCCTGTCACTGGGCACCGCTGAAAAAAGACTAGCCCCCTCCTCCTGGCACCCTCTAAGGATTTGCAAACATTGATGAGATTCTCCCTCAGTCTTCTCCAGAGAGAAGGATCATTCAGATCAGGAACTCACAAGAAAGATTTCCACTATAAGTCCTGTGTTTACTATTCTATTTTTGAGGTGCCATATAGACATAATTTGATTATTTTGATTTCATATTGCAGTTCCTCAGTGAATTTCTGAGTATGTTCCTCCTTGTGCGTACAAATGTGCATATATACACCTTGCTACTACTACAGGTTTACTGACCATTCTATGCATATAAACAACAAACTGACACTAAGATGAAATATAATTCACTCGAGCTCCTTGTACACTGCTTTTAGTGGTCTCTGAATCAGGCTGCTGGTGTTAGAGATTTACTGCAGGAATTTGTATTTTAATAAGAATTCTGTGAAATTCCCCCAAGCCCATTGTAGGCCAGTGTCTCCTCTAACAAGTGGTTGCAATGAGTATGAGCCATCACTTGTGATATAAATATTTCCAAATCTGTAGAACCAAAAAAGGAGCAAAAGCTTCAGGATATTGTTGACTTATTTTGTCCAGTGCTAGTTCTGCTCCTGGAAGTTCCCTACAACTTTTTCCAGGAGGATTACACAAGGCTTACACTGGCAGTTGGCATAATCTCTAAATTCCAAGGAACTGGAGACAGGGCGATGATAAGAGGGAATCATATCTAGATGCATGGTACATGGTTCTTTAGGAAGTTTTCTAATCTGTACTGATGCACAGTATTTATTTTGTCCAAAGTGCAGAAGTTTGACATTCTACTTGCTGAGATTCAACAGTTTTATATTGGTTCAGTTGTCAACTTTCTTCAGGTGACTCTGAACTGTAGCTCTGACATTTGGTATATACGGCACTCCCCTTGTATAGTAATATTGACACATTGCTGAGGGTGAATTCTATGTTATCATCCAGATCATTGATTAAGATATTGAACACTATTGGTCCCAGCGTTGACCCTGGAGGTATTCCATTTGTTACAGGTCACTGATGATGTCAAGCTATTGATCACTACTACCCTTTGATTCTGGTGGCTCAGTCATTTTTTACATGATCATTTATCTTTACTTGTTAAATGAATTTGTCTTGTTTTATTAATATATATTGTAGTTTATGTAGATCCTAAGGTTACAGCAGATCAATTCTGTGATAACTCGTCACACACACTGCTTTCTTGTCCTTAGTCACTTTTAAGCGTCAATATTCTGTTGAAACACCACTTCCAGTGCCTATTCAAGTGAAAGCCCACTAGGGGTTTCATTGTCAAGAGGTCTGGTGGAGAGATTTTTGTTTAAGGGGTAGCATATGTACAAATAGGAGCAGATATATATTGCCTTTTAAATGGCTTGTGCACTGTCCATATTAAATATGAACAAAATGGACAATATGATGATAAACTCAGTAAAATTTTTTTTTGAACCATGCAGCCTTGAGTGGACTGCAACCCCTTTTCCCTCGAGCACTGTCCCCTGGCAAATTGGCAGAGAAAGTGAGTTAGATGAGGCTAAAAAAGAATATATCCTCTTGTCAAATCATGAAAATACATACCTTCCTTCATGTCATTACAGTTCTCTAAATCCGCATTCTTTCTCATCTCTGTACTGCTTTTCTTCTCTTTTTGTATAAAGCACGTTCCTGTCATTATCAACATAGCATCCAGCCTCAGACAGTTATGATTACCATATACCCAAGAAGAAGAATATTCACTAATTACCAAAAAATATGACTTTCTCACTGTTCATCAAGGGTAAATTGTAATACTCTCCTTAACCCTTTGTAAGACACATAATACATACTTTATGTTGAGGAAGTTACTGGAAGACTAGGTCTCCATGTTAGATATGTAAAAAAGGTGGCAGAGGAAAAGGGAAAAGATATAAAATGAATGGTATGCAAAAGGTATGATTGTTGTGGGAAATACATTTTTGGATGAAACAAGAAAGCATTTGCTGACTTGGAAATTATCAATACATTTTAATTTTTAAATGGCAGAGTATAAGAATGGGGGCACTAATTTCTTTCCTTTTTTTCCTCCACTCCTACTTCCTTCCGCTTTTGTATCCTAAAAACTGGACCTGTTCAGCAGACTTCAATCCTCAAAAAGAGTCATGTGATATAAAAGCCAAATCTCTGTCTCACACCAGCTCTGCAACCAGTTAATGACCTGCAGTGCCCACCTGCTCCTAATCAAGCCTTTCCCTTTTAAGGTCAGGATTGGGGAGAAACTATGTAGGCTTCCATGGCCTTCTCCATTGCACTCAGAGCTGTGAAGACACTTTTGATATGGTTCACAGGTCCCCTCACAGTACCACTGGTGTCCATGTGGGTGCATGGGACCAAATAATAGTCCAAGGACTAGACAAGCCTCAGCAGTCTCTCCACATCATCTGGTATCTGAGCCTCTGGCAAGCAACAAACCTTCTTAGACAGCAAGTGGGACTCGCAGATGGGGGTCTCCATTCCCCACAGGAAGGAGTCTCCAACTACTACTACCTGCTGCTTTCTTTTGATGTTGACTTGTATTTCAGGCATGGGTGGCTCTGAAACCACCCTAGATAGAGTCGTCTTCCCTCACCTTCTACCAGGGCAATGAAGCTGTTCTGAAGCTGCCTTCCTTCTCCTACTCTTTCTTGAGGACAGAAGTGTCATCCATTCCCTCCTTGTCCCTTTCTGTTTGTTTTGCTCAGAGGGGGGGAAAAAAAGAAATCCAATAAAAAGATTCTACAAAATGCCTGTAGAGAAAAATCAGTCAGGTTATGGAAATGTGGGTGGCTCTTCCACCAGTTTACCTGTCTGCTCAGGTAAGTAAAACATATGCATATTCAAGCCTTATGTCCTTGCAGCGATAAAGCTAAAGAAATAATGTTTTGGTGTAAAGACTGAGTTTGTAGGTCTTATAGGTTTTGGCAGTATTTTGCCTTTAAACTAAGCAAGCTAAAATACGGAATCATAGAGAACCATAGATATCCAGCATATTCTTAAGTTTTCCTTCCTGAGTGTGAATGGGTTTGTGTATGAGAAAGATCAGGGAATTTCAAAGGTGGTTTACATCTAAACTTTCTGCCATACTTTTCCTCTTGCTCTTTGTTAAATCCACATTAAATGCAAAGGGAACTACTAGAACAAATAAACCTATCACTGAAAAATGGTTTGGTCATAGCTTCCAGACAAGAGACAACAAAAACCCCCAAGTATATGAACCAGCTATGTTGTACCTCAATTTACAGAAAAAGGTCAAAGCTCTAGAAGGTTTGTGCTGTAATAAACAAAACTAATCAGAAGGTACATTGTTACAATAACCTGTATATAGTAGAGATTTCAGATAGACTACCAAGATACAAGAAAAGAAAGAACATGAAAAAGAAAGATAATGACTGTATCTAAATTAAATTGAGAACACAAAAAGAATGAAAAAATGAGTTGAGAAAAGATCTGAAAAAAAATAACACATTCTTTCAAGTATAATTCTGAAATAGAGTATAAGAGTGGATCCAAAACAAATCTAGGGGCAAAATAAGAGAAAAATCAATGTGTTTTGCATAGCAAGAGTTCAGAAGAATCAGGGGTTTTCTGCTAATACTATAGTATGATTCAAGCAACCCCAATTCAAAATTACTGAGATTTTTGTTTCACTATTGCATTTTCCAAGTTTTGCTTTTTCAGGTTTCTCAATATTAAGTATTTATTAATGGTGGAGGTTTAAGTGTGTTTTTTCTTGCCACTTCAGAGATTATACTTGAGAATTTTTATTTCCCTGCTGGCAAGGAAAACCTACCTTTCTGAACAGAGAAAAGCTGTTTAGGGGGACATATTAAAGTTGTTGCAGATATGTAGATTTTCAAGGGGAAAAATAAGCTGATGTTGATTTCTTTTTTTCTTGGATGATTTTTTTTCTAATCTTAGCCTCTCCGACACCGAAGATTTGAACTTGCTCATAGCCAGAAAATAGAGTACTGGGGTTCTTTGCAAGGGCAGGAAACATTTTTATTCTTTGGGGCTAATCTCATTCTTGCCATAGCAATGTCGGGAAGAAATTTTTCACTAGATCTCCTTTATAATTATTACTCTTACATATTATTTTGCAGGAAGGCATGTACTATACCGTGTCATGGCCCATACTGAGATTCTGGACAAAAAGATTAACAAAACATAAATATCACTTCAGTACTTTAGCCTTTATTTGGCCTTTTCCAATGTCTGTAGGACACAACATACTTCTCAAAAAGTACTGAAGTATTTTATCTTTAACACCTAATTCAGCCAATAAAAAAACTACTTTACTATTTCTTTTTACTTCCAGAACACTGTCTGGTGTCTCAGATTAAAGATTAATAAAAGAAAACTACAGTTCTTCTAGAATTTGACCTTTATTCTTCAGTAAAGTACTTTCCTACATGTTAAACCGAACAATTCCATTTTCATTTGAACTCACGCTCATCCATTCACCCAGCTGATTCTGAAGTTTGTGTATGACTGAACCCTGGAATCAACTTTACCTAGTTCTTCATCCATATTCTAAACATCCTGATATCAGGAAGATGACAGTATATGGAAAGATATATTAAAATGTGCTACTCTCCTGTTCCTGACTTCAGAAGCAAATTTAGTGTTCCTTGCAACCAGAACTCTTATCATGTCTTTAATTTCTTAAGAATCATTAGGCATACAAAAAGACTGCCTCTATAATAGCTTGTTAATGAGCTACTAGTGAAAGAAAGTTTATTCAAGAAACAAATCAACACAACTTTAAGACTTCCATATTAAATATTACTAGTGCTAACATAAAGCCAAAGAAATCAGTAATTACTGCTGTCAGAGACAGAAAAATTATTCATATTTTTAAGTACCATATATCATTAAAAATGGGACAGAGAACTTTACCATTAAAAAGACTCAATTTTGTCCTACATCCTCCCTCTTAAATAAATGCTGATAAGTATCTGTTGTTCAAACTGGCAAAATAACTTTTGGACCATGAAAACACCCAGTGCTTCATAAACATGCAAGTTTTTACAAGACAAGGATCGAGGACAGGCAGTGGGTGATAATGCATTTTTTTCTCAAGCACACAAAATCCTTCTAGTTCCCGACTGAAAAGGCTCTTCACAGCATTGAAAATTATAATGACTGGCTTGTGAAGCTAATGACAGACTTTGAAATAGATTTCTTCAAGGTTAATGAATTTAAACTGCCATATCCAAACCCTTCCTGGCAGTAAAATACTCCCACTTTGGACTCTTATTGGTATGATATTTCTAAATGTTCACCTCGGCACAAAATGCTGCATTACAGATTTCCTAAAAATACATATTTTTGTGTGGTATGTAATATACAAAGAACAGTCTCCTCTGCCTGCAGGCAAACTTTCATGGTTTAAAAAGCAGCCTCTAGGCCTGTAGAGAAGCTTAAAAAGATGACAAAGTCAATTAAGTTATAAGAATTCCTTTATTTTTATGAAGAGGGATGATATTAGGAATTTTATTATCAGTCAGTTCTGTAGTGCACATGTTTCTCTTTTGCAATTTAGAAATCCTGGCTTCTGTTTCAAATTAACCACTACAGTTCAAATAACTGAGGTATTCCTTAGAGGAATACTCGACAGGGTTTTCAGTCTCTGTTGAAAAAAATAATGTATCTTAATTTAGAAGCTGAAGAATACTCCAAACTTTTTTATTACTTAGACCTTGATAAATATCTTAGAAAAAGATTTTATTATTACCATGAAGCAAGACATTTCAGACAACGCATAAAATTACCTACTGAACTCAAAGTAGGCTGCATCTTTGAAACAATCAATTCAAAATGCAGTACCAAGTGTTACAGTGATAAATGAAGCAGTCAGAGGCTGTTGCTAGCACCTTTTACTGAATGACAAAGCACAAGAAACCTTCCACAGATGTTGAAATTATGAGGGAGCAAAGGAGGTGCTTAAATCCTATTTACTAAAAATAGAAAAAATCATCAATTTACAAAAGGAGCATACATTTCATTTGTCAAACTCAACCTGTGCTGTGCAGTGTTTAGTACTCCACTGTTTTATGACAAGCCTAATACTCCACATTTTGGTTCATAATAATGCATCCGCTCTAAATTTTACAGGTAAAGTAAAGATTCAGACTACATTAAATAAGTCTTGTTCAAGTCTTGTTGAATAATTGAGCATTATATTAAAATGTATTTAATATGCCTACCACAGTATTGAGTTTGTCATTCTATTAACATTCCCACTAATTTTTCTCTGCTATTTGAGCTAAACTTTAATAGTATCTGGGGATAAAACATTTTGCTAATTCTGAAATTTTAAAACAAGATAAAATCAGCTTTTAAATAGAAACTGGGGAGACATTATAGTCACATGGCATTAATAATGAAATTGTTGTACTTATCTATTAGCAGTATAAGTATATCAAAACTTGCTTTCACTGTGCTATGGGCTCCCCCAGGGATCTTCTTCATCGTTTATGAAAAGCCCTTTTTCTCTTTCTTTCTTTTACTTAAAATCACACTTTCAAAAATTCAAGAAGACCTTTTCTTGTAGTTTCCATCCATCTAAACAGAAGAGCACCATGAATGAGCTCTGTGGCATGTCTGGAACATAAAGATCAGGACCACGATTTGGGGAGAAATTTGGGTTGCTAATATGTTATTCTTTGTCACTTACTCAGTCTAGCCTACCCACACTACAAATACGTATATTGATTACAGCTGCTATCATACTTTTGTCTTAATTATATAGGAAATTTTATATATATTTGCATACATGTGTGTATATATATATAGATGAAGAGTTCCTTAGTATGGACAATATTTGTTAATCTGTTTTTTGAATTTTACCCTTTTTGGGTCTTTTTGGCCCAATCATATGCAACAGTAGTAGCATTACAAAAAGGTATAAACAAGGAAAATATCACTAAATGGTTATAAACTTCCTTATTCAACGGATGAATGAGTGATAGTAGTCCTGGGATTGTCTTAATTGATTTTTCACTTAATCAAGATCTTTTCTGGGGGATTCTTCTCACTTCTAGTTCTACTGCATTTTTGGGTGGCTGGATTAAGGAAGGACATTTTATAACTTACCTGCCATATCAAATGCTCTTCTTAATTTTACAGCTTTGGATAAAACATTTGCTGCACTTGATAAATAACTTGGACTGGGGACAAATATTTTGGCAGAAACTGTTATTGCCTTTGGAAAGCAAAACCCCTGAGAACCAAATGATAAGGAGGAAACTACTTTGCAGGAATTTATCTTTATGTGGACATTTAGGGCACTGGCTTATAGAATGATTCATGTTTAAATAGCTGAAAAGACAACGAACTTCAAGGCTAGGGAGAGAAAGAAGAAAAATATTAAGATGGAGACTGAAATCTGGTTAATGCTCTTGATATAGATAAAAGAATTAAAGAAGCCATTAAAGATGTAAAATCATTAGCTACTGTACAATCCAATGAGGTTTCACAGACAGTACTAACTATAGAACAGAAGTAGAGAAGGAGAATAATACTTTCTTTTACAGTTTGGGGAATTAAAAAAAATAAATCTATCTATTCCTTTCCTGAGAAAAAATATTTTCTAAGCTGATGGGATATTTGAATATTTAATTACTTTATGATTGAGATGACTGGGTCAATCTTTTTTATGCTGAGATTAACATATATGATACATGTAGCATGCATAAAACAGAGGCAACATTTTTGAATTATGTTGGCAAGTACTATTGTGGTAAACATAGGAACATGAAAATGTTGCTATGTTGTAATAACTAAATATATATATATACACTTTCTTTTCTGATTTTTAGCTTTACAATTGTATTAATTGTTTTATAAGAAATAAATCTACTAATTGGACTTGTGTAAGAAATAAAGTCAATGAATAGTTTCAGCTGACCCCCTGCAGAAATCAGGGGTAACATTTCGAAAATATCAAAATATTTTACTTTCTCAATAAAATGACTCCATTTGGAAATGCCAATATATTTTATTTTCACACCCTGTAAATAAATATTTTTTTAGTTTTACTTTGTTCTTTACAATAATGAACCTAAATAAAACAAACAAAAACTTAGGAAGAAAAAAAAAGGTTAAATAGCTTCTGAACAATGAGAAATACTTTGTTGTAAACTAAATAAAACTTTTTAAGTTCATAGAATAAACAATACTTGATAAAAATAAACTCATTCAGACTAAAATGCAGAAGACCGTGGTTTACATTGAACTGAAATAATGAAGAGATTATATTGAAACCTATTGTTTATTAATGGGTTCTTAGAATTATTTTGACTTGGGCTATGATCAATAACCTCATACTTCACACAACAGCTGATTATAGGATTGGAAAAGTTTATCATGGTCATCAAAGCAATTATCACTGATGGAAACAGAAAAAATATAGACATCTTAAAAGATCTTTGCTTACTTATTATTTCATCAATAAATAAATAAAAAATGGGGTATACATAATTTAACTTTAATCAAGGTTCAGGAGGTGTTCTTATTCGTTTTAATAAACTTCTTTATTGTCTCCTCAGAGACAAGATGAAAACACACTGAAATTCCCACAGGTCAGTTGCTGCTTTGACAGCAAAAGGGCAAGAGCCAGTCTGTGGAGGTGAAACACTAGTTTCTTCTCAAGCTTCTTCAAGAATCCCCTCCTTACTCATGGAATAAATGATCCTTTCTTGTGAATCTCTTGTCCTACTCTTCTATTAGAAATTTTCCACCATCTCCTCTCACATGAAGCAGACCTCTCTCCTGTCCTTAAACTGGACGTAGAGTCTTGCTTGCCCTGCCCTCCCTTTCTGAAGATAATGACTCAACCAAACCAACATTCAAACCAGAAGTGTATAGTTGTCATGGAACAAAACTACTGGACAGTCTTCAAAAAGGTCTACCAGACTACTTGGTCAGAAGCAAGAACAGTCTCTCAAAAGCTCCTGAAACTGTCTAAGTCTCTTTATCTAAATTTATGTGTCAGGAACTTCCAGTGACTGAGGACTTGCGCTTAACGCCCAGGAAGCTTAAAGAAATGATGACTACAGTAAAAAAATATTAATACCTCAGTTGGAACTAGAATATTTGTAAAATCATTTGTTGCTGATGAAAGGTTGTCTAATTGTCCACCCTTTTTATCAAACATACATACTTGCAATTTAGCATATTTTACACTCAAATAGAGCTAAAGAAGCATGCAAGTGATATTAAATGGGCACTACCTTTTATAACATCGACACTATTCTACCTAAATGTTAATCTTCATCAGTTGTTATATGCACACAGCCAAAATGTGATAGATCTTATCAGAACACACATCTTTGGGAAGGAAACTAAGCCACCCTGAGCTAAGCCACATTACCTGATGCTCGTTCCGTATTAAAGTTTTGAATGCCAATGGTAGTTTAAGCTAATAATCGCCCCCTAAAAATCCCATCTAACAGCAGAAAAAAGCTCTCAGAAAACAAAAGTTTAAGATTTTACACTGCAGAAGAGTGAGTGACAGGAAAGTCTGTGTATTACTCCACAATAAGGCATAGGTCTGGTTTAGCATAAATAGACCTATGTCAAACTATTGGCAGTATAATATCTGGTGTGAGAAGCATTTGGCACTGGGGTACTAATTACTGGGAGGAAGGAACATCACTGTTGCTTTTTTTTGAAGGACTTTAAGTAATATTTCTTAGTTAAAAATATCTTAACATTTAACAAAATAATGTGAAAATTCTGATGCTTCATTAGAAAGTGTTATCTTACTACATACCACTATCTTAAATGTTTTACTTGGAAAGATAAATGTATGGTTTCAACTAAGATAAGTACATGTATTTTCCAGAAAAATGTTATATTCTGGTACTGGCACTGCCACTGCACTTCAAAAAATTAAGTTTACTATGGCAAAAGCCCACTAAATGAACAAAGAGATTACCAGTCCGTGAGGACTGCAGCAGTCACAACAGTAAATTGTGTGGCTGGGTGCTAGATTGAGGTGGACAGGAGGTTCCGAGAGCCAGGGAAACTCAAGGAAGAGCAGACAGCCCTGCCAGAAGCTGGCAGCTTTTGCAAGTGAGGCTGCTTTGGTGGCATGGGCACTGCCAGAAGCAATGGCAGGAGATTTAAATGGACCTAGGGAGCGTCACGGACCAGGAGCGCTGTGAACAGGGCAGGCAAACAAGGCGTGGCGCAGCAATTTGCGTGGCAGTTCACATTGAAAGGCGCACAGGAAAAGCTCTGCAGCCTGCTGGTTGGTCCACAGCCCAGGGTCCACAGCTCAAGGTCTCTGCCAAAATGGTGGGTACTCGCCTCAGAGCTAAAAAAAATGGTCTTACAGAAAAAGCGCCCGAGATGTCTAGTGCATCCACTGAGATGGAACTGGTAAGGAGGGGGACTTAGCAGAGGTAGTAGGTTGCAACGAGTGCCCAGACCCTTCTTCTTCTCCTGGTGGAAGGGTAAGTACTTGCACACCGTGTGCACAGGTTGATGATCTGTTACGTCAGGTGGCTTAGTTGCAAGAAACAGTTAAAAGGTGGTGTAGTATCAGAGGAGATGAGTCAGAGATAGATAGGTGGTTTCATAACCATGTTCCTGTAGTGGATGCCACTGAGAGCAAGGCACCTTGGACCACGGTGACCCACAAAAGCAGGACTCCAGTCCCCACCCTCTGACATCACAACCAAAACCAGGTATGAATCTTTAACAGCTATAAACACGCAGGGAGCAAGGTCTGCCAGGAGGAACTGCACCAGCACCACACAGTAGATCTCATAAAAAACAAGTGCTAGCAGCGGGTGACTCTCTGTTCAGGGGTACTGAGGTGCCCATCTGCCATCCTGGTAGGGAGCCACGTGACGTATGCTGCCTTCCAGGAGCTAGGGGCTTTTGCCTAGAGGGTGCCACAACTTGTCAGGAGTACAGACTAGCATCCACTGTTACTCTTTCATGTGGGCATTAATGACACTGCAAGCTGAAACCTGGGCAGAATTAAAGAAGACTATAAAGCCCTGGGGCTGCAAGTGAAACAAATTGGTGCCCAAGTTATCTTTTTCTCCATTTTACCACTTATAGGAAAGGGAGCAGCCAGAAATGGACAGATAATGCATATCAACTCCTGGCTACATGGCTGGTGCCGTGGTGAGGGTTTTGGCTTTTGTCATAATGGGACACTCTTTGATGAATATGGCCTGTTAGAGAAGGATGGGATCCACCTGTCTAGAGGAGGCAAGGGAATCTTTGGCAGCAGGTTGGCCAACTTTGTGAGGTAGACTTTAAACTGAAAGACTCAGGGGGTGGGGTTCAAGATGGCAATGCTCATGCCATCGCATCCAACTGGGGAATAAGAGATCAGATTGTCCTGCATCAATATAACAAAGGTTTACTTTGCATGCCATGTAATCTTGCAGCTGAATAGGTCAAACTGCCACAGAGACACCACCTGCCACTTTTTAATAGACTTGCTCAGTACAGAAGGTCACAGCTGCTTTTCAGGTGAATGAAACCCTAAGGGCTTAATAAGACTTTGTACCTTAACTTCTCCTTGACATTCATACTTTCACATTCAGAAAAATAGTTATATTTGTCAATTGGTATATCTTTTTTGTTATTCACAATTTGGAAACAAAAAAACCTAACATTTGAATTAGGAATAATTTTTGACAATTCATCTGTAAGATGGTAAAACTTGGGAATCTTTGGAGACGCTTGGGACACAGATTGACGATAAAATATGCATGTGAAGAACAAGCCACCATTTGCCCTGGAGATCTCTGAATCTGCACAGATTAAAAACACAATATGTGAAGACAAGAGTGACGAAGAAGAGAGCTTGAGGGAGGAAGCATATCAGAGTAGCTTAGAGTAGATATTTAATTTTTACAAGGTTAAATCTTGGAGAGAAGTCACTGTGCAATGTGCTCAGACCACACTGACAAGGCTCATCTACTTGCCTGTTTTTATCATAATGAAGAGAAGTCAAAAAGGGACAAGGAAACATCAGATCTTACAATTTCTGGTATGCAAGAGCATCTCTCCAAAATGGATGTGAGCTGGAAATTTAAAACTCTCATAAATGTCCATAAAACACAGTCATCATATTCAGTGGTATACCAGAAAGCCTTAAAAGCATTTGGCACTTTTATAATAAAGCTCTTACATATGAAGAGTAATTTAACTGTCTTCGCAGCACTTCTCTCTCCCAAAACAATGGTAGGAAGAACACATTAGATATATTTCTACATTATTCTTTCTTTAGCAGCGATCACTGAGAGCTGCAGCTGTTTTAACATCTCCAAAGAACAGCTACTTAAAGCATACAGAGCTACAATAAATGAAAGATAATGTAAGAATTTGGAAGTGCTCAAAGATATGAAAAAATCAAGACATTTCCTGGTTAAAAAAAAAAAAAAGTCACAGAAAAATAATATGCTAAAGAATTAAAAGGTTTTAGTTTTTAAAATGGGAGAATAACATCTAATGCAGTCAGAAAATTGAGAGGTGTTTTTTTGACCTATGACTTTGAAGAAGGACCCGCCAGAGAGGTTGCTATAATTTCACACATGAAGCTCATTGAATGCTTTTAGAAGAGAATACATTTTCCAAGAAGAGAGAACAACAAGAAATTCTCCATGTCTTTTTCCTCACTACCTACTACCATCCTTGCATGTCCACCAAAGGAGTAATTTTAACTTTGTATTCACCTTAATGTCCAGGCAGGATTATTAAAATTTAGAAAATAAATTGACTAGGCCTAAAGAGTCAAAAGGCTCACTAAAAAAGGAAAACTTTTTAAATAGGAGATTTTAGACAAATCAATTTTTGCATTTATTTTTGATATTGACAAATTTGAAACTTTTCTCAATTTTTCTAAGTTTCCTTGAGAAATTTCTTTAAAACATTATCAGAACAGTTGCAACTTGAAAACAGTAAATAGCAAAAGAAGGTCCACAGTCTCTTATGTATCTGACTTGCCCCTAAATTCCCATGGCTTACAAATCACTGAATGGCCAGTTGTGCTTAGGGTGACATTGAGTGGGACACCTTGTCACACACACACACATACATGCACACACTCCCTACACCATTTCAAAACCTCTGCACTAGCTCTCACATTATTACAAATAACTAACTGCTATTATGGTGCAATGAAAAGGTATTAACATGCTTGTTCAAACCTTATTTTCATTGCAATAGATATTGTTTAAAAAAACTAGTCTCAGATTATAAAGCCCATGAAGACTTAAATTACTGTGCTGCATAAATAGGTGTACTATAAAAGAAGCCAGTGACCTACTCACTTTTCTGTTTCTTCGGTTTTTGTATATGTTGACTTTAATTTTTATATATTTTGACTTTCTCAGCTCCTCAATTCTCAGCTTTTGACAAGCCAGATGCCTTAAAACATCTTTCTACAGGATGATAAATTAACATTTGCTTTGCAATCATTTGCTGTTAAAATTTTTTTAACACTTAATACAAAAAATACTTTTGGTTTTCTGTCAGTATTTAGAAGTTTTTTATTTCTTTCAGTATGAAACAATACTGCCTAAAATAGGTTCTGAGGGTTTCCTAAA
This sequence comes from Chionis minor, assembly GCA_013398295.1. Classification (NCBI taxonomy): domain Eukaryota; kingdom Metazoa; phylum Chordata; class Aves; order Charadriiformes; family Chionidae; genus Chionis; species Chionis minor. The sequence goes on from VZSF01008384.1 coordinate 275,361, forward strand.
TTTAATAGTATATTCAAAGACCTGCTGAGCTTTACATCCACAGCATTATCATTTTAAAATGACTTTCCCAATGTAAACAAGTCCTTTCTCATGCAGTTTGGAAAACCAACTGTAAGCATGATGAATTAGACAGGTTTCAACTTATTCTATGACCCTCTGTTATAATGTTTTAAAATTACAAACTGTAAAATGTACAAACACAAACCCTGAAATGTGTCAGGAGGGGTGTTCTAGGACGTTAATATCAAGGCATATCCATAATACATCCTCCAAAATACAATGTACCATATAGTCACTCATATTCCTGAAAAAATCACTTAAATTCATAATAAGTTTTAGAGGAACAAATGCAGGAAAAGGTTATGAGGTTTACCAGGAGAATGGAGAGGAGATTGACTGGCTTAGCTTGTATGACCATAGAAAATAATGGTTTAGAGAGTGGTTGGTTTGGGTTTTTTTATAAATTCGAAAAAGAGAAGATAAAAACTCTGGGGAGCTAAAAAACAATGGACTGAAAGGCTGACAGGTACAGTCAGAATAACCTATAAATGCAAAGAGGCATAGATTTGCATTTTTTAAGAAGATAGATAGAAAGAATACATTAATATTTTTCTTTTTTTTTTTCTTCCCCCCCCCGCCCCTCCTTTAACAAATGATGCATTAGAGGAAAACAGTTTCACTACACATCCAAGTGTTTACATGTATATTTATATATAAAAATTGCTGGTGAGTTGAATTATTTTTAACAACAGTTTCCATTCACACAGATAAATCACACAACACAAGTAGACAATGGCAGAAACATAACAGCACAACACAGACTTAATACTGGCTATTACTATTAACCGAGCCTGCAACTATTTTTCAGTCATGGCTTTCAGTTTGCTTCACTAGACCTTAGATCAACACCTGAATGACATCAATTAATGCATCAACAACAATTAAAACAAATCTTTTGATGAGATACTTAAGTTTACCATGTCCAAAGATGTCCTGAAATAATTTTTTTTTATATTAAATAAACATATCAGCCTGAACTTAGACTCTCACAGGTAATTAGCCCCTGTATTTTTAAATATATAAAATAAACTTTTCTATCTCACCAGTAGTATGTTATCAAAATAATTAGTGACTAAAATTAATTAAGATCTTAAAATGCAATAGAATGATAACATCTCATTCTTCGTTCATTCCAAATTCCTATGTGGAAAATGGTGGCCTACCCATGTAGTATTGCTATGACACCAAAATGTTAATTCTTTTCAGAGTTTATTAATGTAACATAAATTAGTCTTGTTTCCATAACCAAAACTTTGGTTCTAAGCATACCAGAATACATATCCAGTGGAAGTGGTGAAGGAAAGACAATAAACATTGTTAACTGATGTTTGTTTCCTTCACTTTGATTGAGCATGAGGCCATTTGGATTTCAAGTGTACCTCTGAATAAATTCAGAATTCAAAATCTAAAATCAGAATCTAAATCATTATAATGTCAGCCAGTTATTACATGACAAATGTGCAAAATTACAAATATCATTTATAATAAAACTTAATATAACTGAAGAAATTAATTTTCTTATAGATAAAAAACATAAAGCAATTACTTTTTAGTGGTTTTTGTTTTGTTTTGTTTTGTTTTGTTTTGTTCTGTTCTGTTCTGTTTTGTTTTTAAACTGGTAAGAATCACCTTCCAAAACACAAAAATTTAAACTTCAAAGGTCCTGTTTTATACATGCAGAAGTATGTGATATTTACCTCCCCTGAAATTTTTGAGTTTGTGAAAACACAGAATCATAATCTTCTTTTTTTTTTTTGGAAAGTTTTGTTATCATTTTATTGTACTGGTTACTTTAAATCAAGTTTAAATTGTGCTCAGAAAAAAAACAGTAACAAAGACTTCAGGAAGAAAAGGTGTCAAAGAAAGAATTTCTATATAATTTACTCTCTCTTATGAAAAAAAATAAGCTTAGAAAAGACTAATGAAACTTTTTAAATTAAAAAATAACTTTTTTAAAGTTTGGTAAGCCTTATTAAAACTGTCTAGAGGCTTTGAAGAAAGGAGAGCACTTCGAAATGACAGCTTCCTCTTCTCACTTTTATAGTTAGTAGGGGATCTGAATCTGAAGTATTGTTATTCTTTGTTTTGTTTTGTTATGAGACTTATGAAGAAAAATGCAGCAGATTCAAGTTTTAATGAACACAGTCTCATACCAAAGGACTCTTGTCCATCAAATCATTCTTCAAAAAAACAAAGATCTAAGTCTTAGCTCACTTAATAGTCCTGAACATACACTTCAGCTAGTGAAACAATTGAATACGGTTTTACTAGAAACTACTGTCTTACACAGACACTCTTTAGTGGGGAAGTAGAAAATCTTTAAAAAAGATTTTTAAAAGCCTGCACAGAAAATCATGAATGGCAGGTCAAATTAACATTATTATTGTTGGAAAGATTCTCAGAAATGCCTGCAGTAGCAGCTCAAAATGGATTTGAAAGATTGGCTGGTGAAGCTGAAGGCCAGAGTCAAGAGAACAAGCAGTAGCTTTATAGGGTACCATGTAGCATATTTCAGCAACTTATTTTGGAAACTGAATTGGATACAGAGTTTCAAAGAAGACAAAACATTGGATGAACAATTCACCCTGTAACTTCAATAACATAGAGTCCGTGCTCAACACAGGGCTAAGCAAAAATGAAGCTTTAGATTAAATAAATGAATAAATACACTTAAAAGTCCCAACAAAATTAATAGATTTTCCACACTATGGACACTCTGTTGGGCTTTCCTATCTTATATATGCATCATGAAGACTAAAAGTCATACCTTTGAACCAATTTCTGCAATATAAGGAACACATAAATCATCTAGAATCCTGGTGCCCCTGATCTGACACAGACCCACATTTCATTTTCTCTTTTGAGCTAGCTATACGGTTTATATAGGGGTTTTTTATAATCTCTGATTTTAAAGGTTGGAGTGGCATAATATAATTATGAGAAATACATTATATCTCATGGTCTAGGAACATTTAAAACATGCCAAGAGAAGTATATCTTCTTAAAATAATGTTAATTTCATCTAGTGCTAGGAAAGGGAACAAGTCTCAAAGCCTCAAAAAATCAGTGATGACGAGGAAATAACTAGGATCAGCAAAGCTTTTTTTTTTTTTTTTGAGTCTACCTATAGGTTTTCTTGGTTTAAGACTTCTCCAATGTCAAAAGTTCACCAGCTTCTACATAATGTAAATACATTGGCCATAAAACTGGGAAATTTTTCTTTTTTGCCGACACGGGGATAGATAAAATGATTTAATGGGTCACTTCGGTTTTGACTTTGATCTTATCTAAAAATTCTGAAGAGTGTTGCAGAATTATTTTGACTATTACTTTGCCTGAGAGAAGTGTGACAGCTACACTATTTTAGTCAAAGTTATTTTATAATGTCAGATGGACTATTGTTCTTGATGTTGTTTTGTCCCCCTCCCCTAAAGCATGTTGTTCAAATTGATCCATTTGAATTGGATACATTTCTGCATCAATGACTAAGGTATACTTTAGGAAGCCATCAATGGTAGCTGAAAAATACAAGGGGTGAATGACTGTGAAAATTTATTTAATTAAAAAAGGCATTGAATTATGCTGATGATTTTATCCTATACTTGTAACAGTTGAACAGTCTCATATGATCTTCCAAAGAAGTAATAAGAAAAACCAAAAAAACTAAACTGCTAACTCCACCTAAAAAATTGCAATGATATAACTTATTGTAGACTTCATTGTTGGTTAAATGGTATCTTAATTGGTAATGCAAAATTGGACACATACCTGTGAAGTAAGACAACCTCATTAAAGTTACATAAATGAGCTAATATTAAGGACAGGGTTCAGAGTGGCAGCCTTGATATTGAGTCATACTTCGGCAGCTTGCTGAAAGAACAGATCTTTGTGGCTCTTTTCAGAGATCTCTTAATTTTGAATACTTATGACTAAAATGAACATTTTTTTTCTCTGTTTTTGTATCAGAAAGTGCCAGCTTGACAAAATTGTTAAATTTCGTAGGAAGGCGTTGATTTTCTTGAATCTTCTGACAGAAACCAGGCAGATTTCCCAGGATAAGGTTTCTTGCCAGTGCGCCTATCTCTTTGGCAATTTGAAACTGTCGACTATATCTGCCATAAAACTGGATACCTCATCACCTAGGAGGTCTGTCTTTAGCCAGGATACTCCATGGAGGGAGGGTTTCTTGTCAGGATATTCAGGGCGTCTGAATCCTTCAGCTGAGCTGGCAGGAAGCTTTGCATTTCTGATGATCTGGCAGCATCTGCTTGAATAAGACTTCTTTGGGCATAGACTCATGCAGCTTTGCAATTATAGTTGGGAAGCTGAGACTTCAGATCTGCAGCAGGCATTTTTTATTTTTTTTTTTAAACAGTTGTTTTAAATTATTGAAAAACTTGTTACAGTGTGAAAATTTAATGGACAAAAGGATTTCTGAATCTTCAGTCATACAATCTCTGATGTTACCAAGTGTTAAAATGAAAACCAAAATAAATTAAATCATCACAATGAAATTGTGTTTTCTCTTAGAAATTTTGAACTTACCTTACTCCTTTTCCATCTGCACAAATAACTTTGATTTTTCAACATATTGTCAGCCCATTTCAAAATATTTCCTGTTTGTGTTAGCAAAATAAGAAAGCGGATTTCAGCTGGTCAGGTGTACATTGACACGAATAGAAGAATTCCACATGCTCATTATCTATCAGCATGGAAAGAACTCTGGGTTTAATTTTCAGTCTTCTCTAGTATAATTAGAGCTGATTAACATTTTTCTTTTTTCATATTTTCCTGAAGAAAATGCTGCGTTTCTGAAACAGCAATTCTTCATACTATACATTTTTTAAATTAAAAAAAAAAAAAAGAAAAAATAG